>BQNB010064489.1:0-35293 GCA_026074375.1 Tanacetum coccineum | reverse complement strand
GAAGACTTCTCAGAATCTGGATCCCCTGCGACGGTCGCTCCCTTAGAAGACCTGCATTAGGGACGGATGGAAAAATACAGGCTATTAGCATACTTGGAAGAAAAAAAAGAGAGAGGAAACGACAAATAACATGAATGGCACAAATAGAATCACTTACTGGGCAATATCGGGCTCAGGGGTTGGTTGCGGCCATGCATAGGATAGTGGATCCGGGTCGCTCACACTTTGTTGTACGGGCATAGGAGAAGGAGTGTCTGCGCCTACTCCCATGGTAGATGAAACAGTTCGGGTCCCACCTGTCCCATCACTTAGCCGTTTTTGTCGTTTCTCGTTTTATGGGTCCTGATTTTGCGCTGGGGGTCCCACATACAGTTTTGACGGTTCTGTATCATCCGACAGTTTTATATATTTCAGTCTAGCAACCGTGACCGTGGTCCCGACCACGGCCGCGTCTCCTAGACTGGGAGGACATGATGACGTATAGTATGGACCGCCTCAGCCCACTTATACTACTATAGGCTTCATAGCTGCTAACGGGCCTACGGCCCATGTATAGCGGTCACGGCCTTCCGGACCTACGGGTCGCGGCTATGTGCACGCTGTCCGTGGACGTGGTAACTTCATAAGTTATCTTTAAGAGAGGATAACCTAAGTAAATAAGAGATATGATTTACTTATTTAAATCAGTTAGGATAATTACAAATCCTTACAATCTCGGCCGCGTCTTGCACTACAAGAATCCAGTCTAATACCCACGAAAATTTAACAGGAACTTTGAGTCATGGGTATTTACCCATCGATTACCCATAAAATACCCACGTTCATGCAATTGAAACTTAGATAAATTTTACCCTCGACTTTCCCACAAAATTACACACATAACTATAGCTCATGTGTAATTTGTGGGTGAATTTTTCCCGCTAAAAAATTCCCCACAAGTTACCCACAAACTTTGAAGTCATGAGTAAAAATTTAGGTAATGCCATGGGTAAATTATTTTTTCCTACTGATTAAGTATTTATTTTTGTGCATGGGTAATTTTGTGTGAGCAATTCGTGGCTAAGTTTATATCAGTCATTTTAAAATGTCTTATTTTTTTGGTTTTATCCGATGAACTCACGTACTGTTCCCTACCTTTTATTAGTGTGTGAGAGTGATGATTTTCATTTTCATAATGATTTTAAGGTTCATTTAACTTATTTTATTAAGCATTAAACCTCATTTTATGCCGCTTCGACTTAATTCCCTTCGTATTTTATTTTTAGGTTAACTCCTATGTACTTGGATGATTCGGACAATACGTGTGCTCATTTGTATAAAGATTGTAAAAAAAGACAAAAGTCGAAGTTCATGGCCACTAAAGTGATGATGCCATAAAAGATTCTGAGAAAGTGAAGCTTGAGACAAGTTTGTGACCAAAATTTATTTCCCTCTCCTGCGCCGACTCCGGGCTATCCAAAAAAGGTAGTCGTCCTGGGATTAGTCGGCTCACAATGTCGAGTCGAAAACCCAAGTATACAAAACAAAAACAAAAAAAGGATTACCGTTTTCTCTACTCGGTTTCTAAAAAAATAAAGTGTCGTAGATTTGAAAGTAATACCCTGAACACGACCCAAAACCTGTTTATGCCTAATCCTAATATCTTTATCTTTGTGCCAATTTCGAGTAGTGTTTTGTGCTAGCAATTTACCATCATGAATTTTGTTTAGTCTTATATCCATATTTAAAATAATATACAATATTCATTCTCCTTTTTATGCTCAGTAATTTCAAAAATTTTGAAAAAGTCTTATTATACATATATATTAAAGAACGAGATCGTTGCCCCGGGGTGGCTTTTAATGCTTTGACCCAGCTCCATCTATTTGATCCGCTCCACCCTATCTATCTGCATAACACGTATCTATACACATGTTTCTCTCATAAAACACACACTGAACACATACCTGTATCTCTTCTCTAAAACTCATCGAAGAAGCCATAACCACCACTAATAAAATTTGGGTCTAAGAGTTTGGACAACATCATCTTAAAAACGGATCTAAAAGGTATTGTCCTTTTCATTGATTAAGTTTATTTTTAATTCGAATATTGGAGCTATGTGTATTAAAATTAGGTTTAATTAAGTTGAAATTTGATGGTGGTTTAATTGTGTATAATTTCATGGTTTTTAACTTTAGGGTTTTTTGTGTAGCCGAATTGCTGAGAGTTATGTGTGTATATGCTTATAGGATTTATGTGTTTTAATTTTTCATAGTTGGAAAAGAGATGAATAGTGATAGATGTATTGTGTTCTTTACATAGGAATAAAACTTGAGGTGAGACATAGCTACAGCCTGAAGAGATGATTTTTTAAGGTGTTTGTTGTAGCTTATTAGCAAAAAATACGCTCATTTTAGGGGGTATTTGTTTCGGCTATATAGACGCCTTACAACTTATTTGATTTTGGGTTACGTCTCATAAGCTCACTTTTTGTGGCTTTTTTTGAAACTTTCCGGCTTATATAAATTCATTACGTCATAATAAACTTATATGCATCTGCAGCACTAGGCTGCAACGACGTAAGCAACAAGCCAACAACAAGGCTGCAATGGCATCAACAACATCACCGCTGCAGTGAAACGGAAACTGCACTAGCACGGCAAAAATGCAGCATCAACTAAGCTCAGTTGGGCATGAATGCACAACTGGGAAGAAAAATTAAAGGTACGATCCAATACCTCATATACAGAAATAGATTCTAACCTTATTTCATTTTTAAATATAAAGAAAAGTCCATAAAATGTAAATGAATGTGTGGTTTGTCTCATACATCAATATACTAAAACACACACTTAGCCTAAAAACATCATATGCTTCTTTTTTGCATGTAAGTTTTTTTTATAAATTTCGAATAGTGATTATGTTATTAAAATTGTAATGGAATTTAGCTTTATTTATGTTTTGTCGCAACTTATAAGTGAAAGGAAGGTAATATGTTCTTTACGGCTTTTCTTTGTGTTGATGAGCATTATATTTTTATGTCGTGTTTATGATCAAATGTGTTGTCATGTCATACAACGAAGATTAATAGGATGTTGAGGTAGTTTAGGTGGTGTTTGTTTATGTTTATATGGTCAGCTTATAGGGTTTTTCAACTTTTAAAAATCTGACAAGCTGTAATTGTGGGGCTATGGTATTTTGATTTATGAAAAAATGTGAGAAAGATGAGGTGGTGTTGATGGTAGTTAAAAAAGAAACCAATGTACCACAAGAGTCTAAATTAGCGGAAAGAAAACACGATATGGTGGCACCAATTTTGCTCAAGCCAAATGGTGTGCACCTACGTTTACTGTCAGTTGGTCGTGATGGTACCCAATAACAGACTCCCAGTTAAGTCGGTTTCGTGGGTGGTTTCAGGGCGTGGAATGTACAATCACTTTATAACTTTACGCATTTTATTTTACAGGTTCTGATCGACCTTTTTTCGGGTGGATGGTTGATTGAACAGACGACGAAGGAGGGTAGGTTGTTTGAGCCAACGGGATGGCTATATAATTAAGGAATTGAACGAACATTTAACAGTAATGTCACGCTATGGTGTGGTCCATCAGACGGTATGTGGCAAAGTGTTGTAAGCATCACACAGTTACCAGCTAGTACGAGCGATTCATGCGAAGGAACTTATCATGATTCTTTTGGTTTTTACTAGGTTTCTAGAGAGAGAGAGTGAAAGGAAGAGAGATAAGCAGGTATGTGAGAAAGTGCGAGGAAGAAGGTGGAGAGTGAGAAGAAGAAGAATCGAGAGAGATCGAGAATGAAGTGGAGGTAGAGACAGTGGGGGATACGTGTCATCGATATGATTAAATGAGAAACCCAGGAAAAAACAGATGAATCCACGCCATCTAAAAGTCAAAAATGGACACTTAATATGGGACGGAGGGAGTATTAAAGAGCGAGAATCGGATTTCGTGCCTCTTAAATACTGCTCGGGTCAAAACATTTATAATGTTATACCCATCCGACCCGGGTTATAATAATGCAATGACCATTTAATGATACCGGGTCTCACCTTCCTCTGGTCTCTCTCTCACCTTCCTCTCTTATGAATATTTTTGCTAAACACGTAGGGGGTTACGTGTCTTGCTATCGCTAATGAACAAAAACCACTTCTAAAAACACATATTCATATGTGTGTTTTCTCTCTCATACATCTCGGTTCTGGATCTCTCTCTAAAACACATATTTGTATTGGGAATGTGACGATGATGAGGTATTCAAACTCATACAAGGTATTTTTAGCCTTTACGTGTTGTTCAATTATCTTAATTAATTAGGGTTAGGGTTTTGGGTTTCGTGCTAATTAGGTTAATTGGTGACTTAAATTACGGCTCCTATAGGTGATGATGGTGGTCCTTATTTTAAGGGTTAACCGAGTTAGTTTATGGTAGCTTATACTTTTTGAGAGCATACTTTAATGACATCCGCACCTTGGCGAGGCGATCAAACCCGTATTGTGGTTGCAGCCATGGCGTTTGTTTGGTGTTGCTTAAAAAGAACAGCTAATATTGCTGTTGGGATTGTTGTTTTTGCTTAATACTTAGAATTATGGTTCAAGCTTGCTTATACTTTGGCATATGCCTCTTCGATGCCACCGGTCCTTTCGTTGCCGCTATACATGGCGTGTGACGATAGTGATGGGTGTGTGACGATGATGATAGTGTCGTAATCTGAAAAATAAGCGCATATATATCTTTTATGCATTTATATTGTACTGGAACATTGCTTGCTAAGGCCCATACGCATCTTGGCGAGGCAAGTTACCAGATTTGTAGCCAGGGCGTATTAATCCTCTTTTTTTAGCTGTTCCAGAAGGCGGATTGCTTTTCATTAAATGATATAATGTGGCGAGGCAACCTTAATAAGCTTGCAGGCGGCGCACGCTTTTGTGGTCGGTCCAGCCGGGAGCCGGGTTAAATGTATTTAATGCTTCCGACCCGAATTAATTAAAACCCAACACACTTTGGGAAGACTGATATGCAAAGCGGCGTGTTGGTGAATGTTATATAAGTATGGTTGTTTTAGACTACCGACATTAACAAAAAAGGCCGTGATGATGAAATGCAAATGTGGGCAAAATCGATTCATTGGAAAACTGATATGTATCTTGGCTGGGAAACTCAGGTGGCAATTGCTACTTAAAAATATAGCATTCGCAACTGTGATTGCAGCCATGGCTTATTATCCCAAAGTAAGTTCCGTCACAATATATCTGAGCCTTCTTTTAAAGTCACCGTTAAGTGAAAAGAGCCAGGAATCGACAAGCAACCAATTGAGGTACTGTTAAATGTGTCCATTATTATGTACCCAACTTTCTGTATTGTGGTTGCAGCCATGCCATTTGTTTGGTATTGCTTAAAAAGAACATCTAATATTGTTGTTGGGATTGTTGTTGTTTCTGCTTAATACTAAGAACTATAGGAAGGTGAGACCCGGTATCATTAAATGCTCATTGCATTATAGGTCGAACGGGTATAACATTATAAAAGCTTTTAGCTGGGCGCTTTTACCGATTACTGCTCTTTATATAGAAAGTTATAGTTATGGTTTAAGCTTGCTTATACTTTCGGCCTATGCTTCTTTGATGCCTCCGATCCTTTCGTTGCCGCTATACATGGCGTGTGACGATAGTGATGGGTGTGTGACGACGATGATAGGGTCGTAATCTGCAAAATTAGCCCACATATAACTTTTCTGCATTTATATTTTACTTGAACATTGCTTACTGAGGCGCACACGCATCTTGGCGAGGCAAGTTACCAGATTTGCAGCCAGGGCGTATTAATCCTCTTTTTTTAGCTGTTCGAGAGACCTCCAATTAATGCACAGAGACCCGGTTCGGGGATCTGGGTGGTAGACCCGCGGGTTTTAATTTTGAGGAATTAAAAAATGATAATGAACGGGTCCGTGTCGTTTTGCAATTAATGCTTTTCAATCCACTTACGACCTGAGTTAATTAAAACCCAATACACTTTGGGAAGACTGGTATGCAAAGCATGTTGTTGGATGTTATACAAGTATGGTTGTTTTAGACTACCGGTAAGAACAAAAGAGGCCGTGATGATGAAATGCCGACGTGGGCAATATCGATTCTTTGGAAAGCTAATATGTATCTTGACTGGGCAACTCAGGTGGCAATTGCTACTTTAAAATGTAGCATTTGCAACTGTGATTGCAGCCATGGCTTATTAGCCCAAAGTAAGTTCTGTCACAATATATCTGAGCCTTCTTTTAAAGTCACTGTTGAGTGAAAGGAGCCAGGAATTGGCAAGCAACCAGGTACAATGTGGCGATTATTATGTACCCAGATTTCTTTTGCGTGGTTAATTTTAGACCATAAGCATAAAGGAAAGTGACGAGCGTGCACCCGGGCTTCAAGCTCTCACATATCACATTGTTGAATTTTTGCCGTCCAAGCAACATACTAATAGCGTGACAATTGAGGTACAAATCTCTTTTGCACTTTGTCTCTGAATATTTTGAAACTGCTAAATCATATGATGTGTACAGATAATGCTTACAAGAAGACGAAGCGACGTGAGTTCAAATATTCCTTCCTTGAAGAAGCTTGATGGTATGCTCATGGTAAGAAATACATAATGTAATGTTTCTATTTGGTTATAAGAAAAAATAGTATAATAAATATTCAAAAGAAATCCAAGTAAAAAAAGACTCAAACTTTTATAGTTGTTTTATTTTAATGGCCACTGATTTTATGCGTTCTACATACTTCATGGACAGAATGATGTAAACTTCTTTCTAAAGAATCAGTCAGCTATGATCTTTCTACCTCAAACCACTAAAATGAATTGCAAGAAGTTTTAGTTGTTGCCAAACACGAAATAGCGGTATCCGGGAGTGCTGCAAAAACTACAGGCCGACTTATCAGGTAAATTGACATTTTGGACATGACAAGGAATTTCTGTTTCATTTTGCTTTCCCAGTTGTTAAGAAGGATGAGATTAAGTACCACACTATTATCGTCTCTTTTAGATGTTCTTTATAATTGGTATTATATTTTTTCCTAAAAAATGATAGGAAGTGATTTTGGCAGTGAGTTTCGGAACATATACGGCCAAAATATACTTTAAACTGATTTTTGAGATAACCGTAAAAGTCCATCTTACCCTCTCTCAATTGCATAATATAGATTGTTACGGTTTCAACAATACTCATGTATTAGTGTGCTACAGGTGAGGGAGCACGCAACCGCGGTTTAGCTAGCGTATTAAAGGGCAAAGATGGAGAATCGTCAAAAGACTTCCGTCCAAGAGATTACAACGTGGCGTGATGACATTATGATGTTCATAAGTATGTTGCCTTTCTACGGTTCTACTCTATTTTTGTATATTACATTTATATGACACATGCCGAGTTTGAATACAGATTAACCTTCTATTATGCAAGCGGTTTTCTAATTATATATGTTGGCTACACTGAACTTAAAACAGTGGGTGAGCTGAGTAAAGTTTTACACGTGAGTGCAGGCAGTTAGACACTTTTGGTAGCATCTGTTTATGCCTCATGTGCAGCTTTAGGGTCTTTATCAAAAACTTCCTCTTGGACCAGGAAATTGCCCCAATGCATGCTAGGTTAAATTATTTATTGTTAATTGTATTCACGAAATATGTCTAATGAGAGGGTGTTTGGCATTGCTACTTTAAGTGCTTATCTGCTTAGCTTTTAAATAATAACTAATAAGAGTTGGGATGGAATTGTTCATTTGCTTAATTCAAACGCTTAGAGATACACAGATTATGACATGCTTATTTTTACAGCAGATAAGCAGTTTCAAACAAGCAATCCCAAACACCCCCTCAATAATGTTTTTTATTGGATCAACAACCATATCTAAGATGGAATTAATAAGATATTTCGCCAACTGTAAATGTTTTTTTGGTTTCTTACAGCCTTAAAGTTGTCTCAACTTCCTACTATTTTGAAATAGTAAAACTATGCCCTTTACATCTCAAGTGTTTAGTGAAGAGCGTTCTTAGAATGTTAGGTTTGTTGGGCGAAATTCGATACAGAGGTTATATGACAAAGACTTGGGAGCTAGTCTAAAACGTTATGCAAAAATGTATGCATTACCTTTTAAAACTTCTTTTAGACATTATAATTTTGTCGAGATTACTGAAGTTGTCAATGTCTTCATTCGTTATATTGCTTTTTTATGATGCAAACTTGGCTCTTTTTCCAGGCATCAAGAGTTCTTTACTAGGTGTTGGTGGGGAGATTTCATGATTATGGAAGGCTAATAGTGAATGACGAGAGAGGTGGTGGTGAGAGTGTCAAAGCGAAGGCGAGAGTTGAAATTAGTGAGGATGCGGGGTGCGGTCTGCAGAAGTTTTGTTTTATGCTTTTGTAGGAAGGTGGTGGGAGGGCAGGGGATATGGATGTTTTATGTCAGGTTTGTTTTTTTATAAAAAAGGTTTTAAGAATCTGCTTTGGTTAGGTTGAAATCAAAACTGATAAAAAAAAGACTTGAAGCACATAAACATTCTTGCTATTTTAGTTTCAGTGTGATTCTATAAATATATTGCGCTAGAATAAACCTACTTCCATAAATAAAAGGAGTGTCGTCATTGAACATACACTTGCAACTACAACATTCTTGGTTTAATTCTAACATCAGGTTGCCAAAAGTGTTTCAATAGACTAATGAAATGTAACTTTTAATTTTTGTATTAATAAATATTGCTCTAACATCTATAAATTGTAGTGTTTCAAATCACCCATATATAAAACCATAGGGCTATAAGCCATATATCTCTAGGTTCTGTTATAAACATGTCAAAGTTGTTTTGCTAACGTGTGCAAGGATTTTAATAAAAAATCAGTAAGAATTTAATATAAAGAATACAATATGAATAGACCATGATGACACATGCGAATTAAAATATATGGACCCTCTGTAATTTTTTGCTTTGTTTTCTTATTTGTCACGTGGGTTTAGTACATTGAAGTATTACGTTCGTCCACACTGTTAGTTTAAGCTGATATATTAATGAATTTGATGGCGATATTTGGTTGTCGTTATATTGTGATGATAATTAGTTAAGCGTTTGGGTCTAAATATTGGAAACAATTACATACAAAATGTAAAGTTAGCTGCATATGGGGGTGTTTGGGATTGCTTATAACTGCTATCTATATCTCTTATTGGTTCTGATGGAGTGATGCATTAGATATAGTAGAGTGATAACGGTTCAATGAGCCCGCATATTGACTTTGTTTAGTGATAGTCGTGCGCAAATCGGTTAACCAGATCGGTTCGGTTTGAGTCAAACAGGAACCAGTTTCGGTCAACCCGGAGCCGAAACCGGTTTGGCCAAACCCTGAACCGGTTTGGAACCGGTTTGTTACCGGGTTGAGCCGAAACCGGTTTGCCGGTTTGGAACCGGTTCGGTTCCGGTTAACCACTAAAACCGGTTTGACCGGGTTTTTTTTTTTTTTTTTTTTTTTTTTTTTTTGCCGGTTTGACCGGTATTATTTTTTATTTTTTTTTTTTTTTTTTGTTTATTGGTGTTGTTATACTATAACCTGATTAAAACCTCAACTATTTTTTGAAACAAACCATAAATATTACATAAAAACGAAATACAACATAAAAGAAATACAAAAAGCACATACTATCGACCAATAGGAAATACAAACAATACTAGTAGTACGTTGTAACCATGTGACATAGACCCTCCCTCTCCGTTTTGGGTCATCTCGGCTCCGCTTCTCATCATATAATCACGACGTTGTTCTCCTGAAGACAAAAAGAGCCAATCGCTACTAAGCCTCAAACGGTATTTTCTTGATCGTAAGTTGAGTGGCTTCATTTTGTTGCAACCACGTCATTAAAGACACCTTTTTTCAACTCTAAGGGTAGTTTCAAGAGGAGACTGTTTTGGTATTACGGCACAATGAGCGAACCTAAGTGGAACCTCAAGCACAAGCACAATCTCTAAAGACCCGGAGTTAGACTTGTTTCTTTCGGATTGTCAACAACCAACACTTGTTGAAAATTCTGATTCAGACTACCAGAAGAAGCTTGGACACTTCAAATATCCATAGCCAATCGGGTATAGAACATGAACCTGATTTTCCTTTGTATTATCCAAAACCCCAATACATCCATAATAACAAAGTCCATGGGCTGAAGTCCTGAACAAACAACTGTTTTTGAGATAATGGCTCATACTCGGAGGACCATTGTAGGATCACCCCTTTGACTCTTTTTTTTTATTTTGTTAAAACCCGTGTAGCAAACAGCAATAAGGATCACGACACCCCCTATGAAGAAACCCCCGCCACTTGATATTGAGTCTGTGTTAGTACCATATTGTGAATAATACATATTATACAAACCTTAGGAAAGAATCGTAGAAACCCAATCCAATGACCTATTTATGCCAAAACCATCATCTCAACACCAAGTCTCCTACTTAATTCTCAATAAGATAGTCTACCCCGGTTACATTAAAACAGGGATTAAATCTGCTGCAACAAGAATTATCGATGGGATGTTTTCAAAATACTTCCTTAAGTTTTTTCTTCATTGGTTGAAAACCATACATGACAAACACCCCCCCCCCCCCTCAAGTTCTAAATCGAATAATTTTCAACTTATGAAAAAAAATCTGTTGAAGTACCAAATTGAGATGTTGGGTAGTAAACACCCGACAAAATAACCGTAGCATTTTTGTGGAAACACTTCAAGTAATGGTTTTAACCTAATTCAAAAAGAACCCAATAATCATTCCGGAAATTTTTTAAACCTTCTACCATTCTTATTGACCAAATATTCCATGAAAATACACCAACTCATTTTCTGTTTCAAACACTTTCGAACATTTCAAAGTGGAATTTTTCCATTCGTGTATCAACATCCCAATTTGGTGACTAACAAGGTAATTCTGCATCCTTAAGACTTTAATATATCGTCTTATTCCGTATTTTATTTATCACCATAGATATGAAAACACTTTTAACATTTGTATGAAAGACACTTTCATTTGCTTAATTATGGGGACCTTTAGACCAGCTTGCACAACCAAGTTAATGATGAGTTGCAACACAACGACGTGTGATAAAACCTACCCACCATTGGTGGTTTATTTTAATTTAGTTTATCCATGGCGCATGTGTTTTATTGCTAGCTATTGTCCAAATAGTAATTGACATCATTTTTTTCTTTCAACCATACATGACAAAGACTTTTCCAACATATACTTCAATTGTAACCCGATGAACTAACGAAAATCTATTGAACGAAATGACCGCGCTTCTCATTTGCCAAGGTACTAAGGTTCAATCAATGTGCGGTAACACACATGAAAGAACCGGGCAATTTAAGTGAGGAGCGGACCATTATGTCCGTTGTTAGGTAGACCTTATTATTTAAGTTACCAAAACCATCAATTGTTGGCTTGTTTAGTGACGCTACCCATAGTATGACATGCATCACGTTTTATAAGTAGAACTCGACTAATACATGAGTGTATCGGGTTGCATAGTGTTTTGGAACGACCCACGTTTTCTGCTCGTGGTCACATGGATAAATGTAACCGCCCTTTGAAACACCAACCCCCGCGAATTGTTCACGAAGATAATCCGGATTTAACATGAAAAATTTTGCCTATCTCTCCATCGACTGTTTGCCACCTCTTGCCGATTCTGATATTGCTGCGCCTTAATACTTCACAATGCGGATGAAAAAAAAGATTTGATATGATTCTCCCACGTGCGTTTTGGAACCCTCCGCGAAGAAATGAAAGCAATACTTGCATTGTGCTTTTTAAGACCGATGTGTCATCATGCACGAGGTTGAATCTTTCCAAACTTCGGGGTTCGATTGTTGGTATGATTTCACGATTGTCGGTGCTCTTGTTTAGATACCAGCCCCGTGGTAGTTTGAGGCGATTCACTTGCCATTGATGGATAGGATTTATGAATTAGCTTAAAGGAATGTGTAATGTAGAGTATGATTAACAATAAAATAAAACCCACATATTTATAGCACAAGAATATTCATACATATGATAAGCACAATGATAAAAGGGGTGATTTCCAGGGACTCCATTGTCTCAAGATAAAAAGATAGAAAGGATAAGAAAATCGAAAAAGGGTGATTTCCTCGGGTCCTAATTATCTCACCAAAATCGGGTCGGGTCCTCCAAACCGGTTTTTGAAACCGGTTTTCCAAACCGGTTCGAAAAACCGGTTGTCAAACCGGCATTTTCGGTGGAAAGCCGAACTGGTTCCAAACCGCCGGTTTGGCCAAAAACCGGAACCGGTTTGGTCAAAACCGGGGTTGACCGGTTCGGTTTCCGGTTTCAACCCGGAACCCGGTTTGGGAACCGGTTTTTTTGCCCATCTCTATGTCCTGATAGGGAGCTGCTTCATATTTTGAATTTTCGATGCTTTGTATAATGTTAAACTCTTTATGTAGTCTATATGTGCATAAGTGGTCACTAACTCTTAATTGTTGTGCATCACATTTTAGATGAGCAGGCGCAATGAGGCTGCAATTTTCTATCAATGTCTGATTTTTAGTCATATTTGTATGCACTTTTAAATGTTCATTTTTGATATATAATGTTACATGCAACATTAATCATAAATTCTCTAAATATTTCAGGGATCTAAAGCAAATGGTGCACTCGGCAACTCGCGACCCAGGCGCCGTTGCAGTCATTGTGCTCAATACTCGAAAGCTATTAAGTTGCTCCGACTGATTCACGGATAAATTGTCAAAAAAGAAAGATAAACAAGTTTGCCTCAATTTCAAAAAATACAAGAATTCAGGGCTGCAAAGCACATTGTTAAACTTGAAGAGGCTACTCCTTTCATGGTTGTATGCGGGTAACTTAAGAAAAGCCCTGTTTTTTGAGAAGCGTTGTCAAGCCGATGTAAGATTTTTCTTAAACTTTTATGTATTATATATTCGTTTATCATTTGTTATTCATTTTGTAACTTTTGAGCATACGTGTCTGACTTTTATGCAGTCTGAAAAGGCGTCGTGCTAAATCGATGAAGAAAATAAACAAGTTGAGCTTGGCTCGCACCAGATTCACATGGACTTCTCTACATACTTTTGGATGTATACCAACTTCACCATGACAAACATCCCGCAGCAACGCACGGGCTTAAATCCTCGTTAAGAAATAATTACCGGATATGAGGTTGTTATTATTATTAATAAATTATCGTTATACATAAAACTAATGTACATATGCGGAATTATAAATATCAAAATGAAAGCATGACTTACTACGATATGTAAATAAATACATGAGATTGTACATATAGGGACGACTCGTATTAATTATTTCTTTCTATAAGATTAAGTAAGGAGATCCGCAAAAGTGTTTATTTTATTATTTGCGTTCAATAACAGACTTATAGTATTCTTCTTTATAAGTTTAACTCGCGCGTACACGAATTTATAAATTAGATACGGCTAAAGTTATTATTAAGGTTAGGCACTATAACGTCGGTCTACCAAGAGGTCGGCGGAGGTCGCCTTGTAGCAGGTTCGTCGGTCGAGGTCGACCTTTAGGACTTTTGGGTCGTCTGCTCGACCTAGGTCGAGTGGTGTATGTGTGTATTTAATTAATTAAAATGTATTTTTGTGGGGTATGTTTTTTGTAGTGTAGGTTGCCTTGTAGTGGTAAAAAGTCGTCTGTATGTCGCCGAAGAAGGAAAGCTGATGTGACAGGAAAAATGAAGGTCGTTGGTGATCATTGTAGTGACCAGCCTAACAGGCATAAATATTAAAATAAAGGCACGACCGTATGAGTTACTGTGAAATGAAAATAAATACATAAGATTGTACATATAGCAACGACGTATATAATTCTTCTTTAAAGTTTATATAAGAATATTCAGAAAAACAATTTTTTTTTCAAAGGTTATTATGTGCTATTAAACATGCTTATTATATTAATAGTTAAATTTAATAAACATCAAACTCAACAACTTGTCTATTAAAAAGCTAAATATTTCGTCCAACAAAATTATACAAAAGATTAATCGATACTAATATATAATGCATTTTTTTTATAAAAACTCGTACGTGTATGGATAATGTAACTATATAAATGTATAATATTTTATACAATTTTATAAATAAATCTTATTTAACGAAACCGTTTATTCAAATAGTTCAATTAGCCAATAAGCTAATTAAGATTTTTTATAAACCACAATTGAAAGATCAGAAAAAAGACTTATAACTAAAATCCTATTTGGTGAACATTTATACAATATTCACATGAACAAGTTTTTTTTTGAACAAACACATGAACAAGTTACAAATATAAGAATTGATATTACAACATTTTTATGATGTTCCATGTTTTTCTCGCCCTGATATCTTCTGTTTTTTTTATTTATCAAAAGTAGTGGTTTATATTGTAGGATCATTTTCCCCCACCGTCTATAATGCACAACACAACTGTAGCCACATATTTGTGCAAACTCTTCTCCATAATTTCTTCCATCTTCAAATTCATAGAGCACGGTTATTACATCTAAAATGTTGCAAAATATTGAACTTGTTAAGTTGTCGATCTCTTTCATAAGTCAAGAAACAAATTTCGGTGATGTCATTCAATATGTTGATATATCATTTTTTTTAAGGCATAATGAATTTTAGTTAAAGACAAAGATAAAAACAACTGTACAAAGAAATTAATACGACAAACAAATAAAAAGCCGGGGCCTCAGAAGTAAAAATACGGAAGAAAACGTGATGCCCTAATGCTAAAAAGGAAAATATCATAACAACTATCTTGACCCAACGAAACTTAGAATTTGCAAGAGCTAATTGGGTTTACGCACCAATCCAATGACAACACGAATCGACCGCTTAATCTTGTCAACAACCAATTATAAGACACAACTTAGAACTTCATCAATGAAAGTAGTAAGATTTAAGACTTTATTTTCATGAACCTTTTTGTTTCACGCGCGTCATACAAGATAGAGCATCGATCAATACACCGCTTGCCATATAAACAGTTATTTTTTGTTAAAGTTATTTTTACCTTGGTGATTTAGAATGTCGTCAATTGTAACAACATCAAAAATCTCTAAATCCGCCATTTGAAAAGTCTTTCCTAATTCTTGAAGAGTCTCTCCTAATTATTGAAGACCCAAGAACAATGAATAAAGCATTGTCCAATGTTTCAATATCGTTACGACAATGTGGGCAAAGAGTAGAATTGAGATGCATACCATATGATATAGCCACGTCAAAATCGGAAGTCTTATCTCCAGATAAGATACAAACCTCGCTTGGGATAACTTGTTCCAACGTGTTTCATGAGAGTCATTTATTGAAGAAAGAATCTTATTATTTATCAACTCTCTTAGACTCTCTACCGTAAAGTGACCATCTTTAACATCAAGATATCATGTCCAAAAGTCATCAAGTAAAATATTTTATATAAAAAAATGTTTGTTAAATCCGTCAATTCCATGAGAACCCTACGCCTCAACCTATCGGGACCCTTACCCATCTCAATCTTCAAACCCATTCTACTTTACTCACTCTCGCATTTTTCCCAATGTAGCGCTTGTATTAACTTTCAATCTAAAATGTCTAAACAACTTTTTATAAAGAATCACGCCATCCCCAACCCATGAATCAAACCAAAATCTTGTATTATAACTATTATTTACCTTTTACATAAACAAAGTTTTTTCAATATCTTTCCGAATCTTCACTATATCTACTCATTTCCTCCCACTTCCGAACCAAGAGTTTCTCTCAAGCCTCCATCATCACCATGAATAAAATTAATAATCTTTGCCCACGATCTATTAGATTCCACACAAAATCTTCACCATTATTTAACAAATAATGCCCAATTTATCGCTTCTAGACTACCAATATTTAAACCCTCATTTTTTCCTTTATCTATAGATTTGTCACACTTCACCCGAGCCATCTTTCTCACTTAATGGGTGTCACCCAGAGAAAACTTTTTCTTAAACCTTTTGTCTTTTTAATAACCTTTAGCGATACCCGAAATAATGAGAAACAATATAAAAAAATAGTACCTAGAATCGACTTAACAAATGTAAGTCTTCCAACAAAAAAATCTATCTAGCCTTCCAATCAAACAACCTTTTTGAAAAATTCCAGTGATGTCAATCCAATTCGCAATCTTTCTCATATTAAGCACAATCGGTCTTCCAAGATAATTAAAAAGGCAATATACTTATAGAGCACCGCATTCGCTTAGCAATAAATTCGACCTCCACGTTGCTCACCCCAACCCTATATACCTTTGACTTACTTGAATTTATTTTCAATCTGAAAGCTTGTTGGATACACTTCATAATCCTCGACCCTCATAAGATTTTTTGCATTTGGAACATTTTGTTTGCCGAAAATCTAAGTGTCATCGGCATATTGTAAGTGAGTCAATGGAGCCCCCCTCGTTTCCACATAAACATCATTATGCAAACCATTTTAAACATGAACTTAAGACCTTCTGACACGATAAAGAATAAAAATAGAGAAATTGGTCTCATTGTCTCATTATCCTTGCCATCTTGAATTCACACGTTGGAGACCACTCGCTAAAACCGAGGTAGACACCAAGTGTTGACATGAATCTATCCATTTACATCATCTCTCTCCAAACCCCATTAGTCAAAGTGAATCTTGGATAAACCTCTAGTTAACAGAACCATACGTCTTTTCAAAGTCCACTTTTAGTACAAATGCTTTCTTTTTTGTCCGTTTTAAAAAAATTGATCGTTTCATTTGCAATCAAACAAACATTAAGTATTAGTCTACCTCGAAAGAAAGCTTTTCGCTCATCTCTGATGACTATATTTTAAATATAAACAAAAGAATGAGCTTTTTATTGTTCAAGAAAAAGTAAAACATAAAGGAAAATGGCAAAAGTCGCCCTTCATTTTACTTGTGTTGCAGAGATAATCAGAGAAAAATCACAAAAAAAGTCATTGGTGTTACCTAGCGATTACAACAATAGTCTCTCTGTTAAATTTATTGAGTGTTTGTGTTACGAAAAGTTATAACAATAGTCCTTGTTTGTTAGTTAAGTTTACAAAAATAGTCCCATAAATAAAAGTTGTACAAAATAATCCCTACATTTACCTTATTTACCAAAATGATCTATGAGGTTCAAAATTTGGTGATATAGTTTTTTCTGATTTTAACTTTTACATAAACTGTCCGGGTTCAATCCCGACTCCAGACTAATTAGGTTGATGAGAAATGAGATCATTGACCGGGGCTTAGTCCTTCAGGAAGGTCAGGTCGGCACTCCGGTGGTGGTTGGGTCAGGGTGTCCCATCAATCTACACCGTTTATGATAACTTTGTACAATTTGTAATTAACCAGTTTTAAATTTTATGTACGGTTAGCTTAGCATTTTCTTGGTTTTTTAATATATATTTCAAATAGTTTAATATTTAAAAATGATCTGTATATGTTTAAAACGTTATATAAGTATAGAACTAAAACGTATTTAAGTGAGATTATAAAATAGCGTTAAACTTTTTATGAAAAACACGCACACCGCAACGAAATACGGGTGAAAGTTAATCACATTTTTTATTCTCTTGGCGAAAATCTTTGCAACAATTATATAACATGTGGAAACCGTAAGGGGGTGAATACGTTTCCGTTTAAAAACTTTAAATCTTTTGTATCAATTATTACATCACTTTCTGCCGGTGGTCCCATAAATATATGATAGCCACCTAGTACATCAAGGGGCCACCTGATTTAAAGGGATTGCCTCCAAAAGAGGTTCTTGGACTAGATCTTTTGTATTAAATCACCAATTAAGTTTGACGCAATATAAGAAGTGTCGATGATAGATTTACAATAACTAGCGCATATTCTACCAATATATCAACACTCACAATGTTTACTACAAAGAGCTACACAACCATGACTAACACAACATACACAACAATTCACCCAATCATAAGCACAATGCAAGTGTAAAAGTAAAGCGATAAATGTAAAGACATAAGTAAAGATAAAGGTAAAAGAAAATACAAACTGGACACGGTGATTTATAGTGGTTCGGTCAAGAAGCTCATCTTCGCCTTACTCTACTCACCGAGTATCCAACTCGAGAGTTACTTCACTAATCAACAAGCTCCCTTTCAGCGGAAAAAACCTTATAACGTTGCTTACATTATTTTCCGACACAAAGCTAAATGTCGAGTCCTAACCAAACCGGTTATGTTTTGTGGCACAACATAAAAAACCTTGTGTTTTATAGCCTAAACACATAAACCGTGTCACTTGCATTATTTTCCGACACTAAGCTAAATGTCAAGCCCTAATCTTAGCTAGAACCAATCTACCACATCACCAATGTATTTTGAGGCCTAAAATACTAACCAGCACACAAAAACTTCTTTCGGACTTATACACTATCCAGATCTACATAAATACACAAGAATTACAATATTTAAATCAAATCTACTTTATGACATACAAGTGATCAAATGTAATCACTTCTATGTAACCCAATCTATTAAATGATATACAAGTAATCAAGGATGATCACTTACATGTAGAGACATCCTATACATCACTAAATACCCCATTGGTACTAGTGGAACTAACATGAATATAATCAAGATCCATGCCTTATGCAAGAACCATGATTAAATAAGAAGAAAGAAAATTCTATGTATATGTGTGTGGGAATTTCGTGGGTTTCATCAAGAGATGCAGTAGGAGGAAGCCTTGAGCTTTTATAGGGAACTCTTGACTTGGAGAGGTCTCTTTTGTCCAATGGATAAAAAGGGTGTTTGGATAAAAAGGTGTTTGGATAAAAAGGTGTTTGGACAAAATCATGCATCACTAGTTTTCCCTCCATCTTCTAGAAGCAAATTCAAATTTGAATTCAATATTTTCCCTCCATCTTCTAGAAGCTTTGATTGGGCCTTGATAGACCTTAATGGGCTGAACTCTATTGGGCCTTAAATGGTATAGCCCGTTTGCTTGGCCCGATCCAACTAGTGAAGCCCATATGAGTAAGAGTCTCAGAATGTCGAGATCGAATTGATAAATGTACACTTGTGGTGGATAAGGATGGTGATATATCGTGAGTTGTGGTGGATAGGGATGGTGAGATATCCGTGAGTTGAAGTATACATCTACGAGTAACTTGTGAACTTCATGTTATGTTTTACAACTTACATGTTTGTCGTCACCAAAACAATAAAGAGAATGTATCGATTAAATATCGTAATATTTGCACTAACAATCTCCCCCTTTTTGATGATCACAAAATGTGTAAATGATTCGATTGATAGTATATACATATAATACTATTAGGCAAATCCCAACCAATTGCCCTTGACCAAGGAAAAAAGTCAAAATTCACAAATAGAATCAATATATATCTGTAAGTTTGATTTCCCGGGTCGTTATGTCCCAACGAGGTGTGCAATTGAAAATCGAATGACGAATTGATAATCAATGTTTTAATGGAACGAGGTTATGATTGGCTTTTCTATCACTACAATTAAAATGCAAAAACGATCAAGGCAAACCAAAAAATGATAATAGAAAAGTTATTTAATCCTAAAAACGAGAACGAAACTTTAAAAACGCGAGCTAAAAACCTAAATTATTCAATTTTAATCCTAAAATGATTTTTTAACTTTTAATGGGTCCTAAGTGACTAAAAAGGAAGTTTAAAAAAAACTAGACTGAAAACGGAGTTGATTTGAGTTAAAAACGAGAAGGAACGAGAACGGGATCGAATCCCGTTCTTTAAAAAATGAAAAGTTGCAAAAATGACCCTATGAAAACACTAATATTTTTCCTAGAAACTATGTAATAAAAGAAAATTTTAAAAAAAAGATTTATATTTTTCTGATTAATATTTTATTTTTTATGAATTTTTTAAGTTTTTAAACAACATAAATTATAAAAAATACGAAACTAATTTATAAAATTCTATAAAAATTACAGAAAATAGATCAAGTTATGAGGATTCTAAGAAAATTAAAACGGGTCACACAGCTTATTGTAATAAGCTGTGAAAAATCAAAACAGCTTATAAGCTTATTGGGCCAAAAACGTGTATAAGAATCAAACACACACAAACTCTACCGGTTGAGCTATTGTAGCACAGCGGTAGAGAGTGTGTGTTAAAAGGGTTGAAAGTGTTGAGGTCTTGGGTTCGAGCTCTGGCTCACCCTTGACTTTCACTTTCCCCTTTTATTTTATTTTTTTGCAAAATTTTCTTTTAGGACTTGTTAAACACACAAAAATAAGCACTTTTAAAACTTGGACTTTTGGATGAAACTAAGTAGATAAGCTGAAAAAAAATAATGAAAGAATCAAGACGTATGTTTAAGGACTAAGACTCGACCGACTATTAATAAACGACAGTAGGATTCATTTATTGGTTGACACACACATAGTATGAGGATGACTTCTTAAAGGGAGACGAATGACACTTAATATCTTAGCGAGATATGCTAAAATATATACTTTAAAAGGATAAAAAGAAAGATAAGACAAGGATGGAGACGATATGCTCTTGGATGAGAATGAAAAAGATTTCATAGAGCTAAAAAATGTAGAAGGATTAGTGAGACAAAAGAAGGAAGGTGATGACAAGAGGTTTTCATAAATGATTGATATATCATTTGCACTAACAATTGATGTGCAAGTGATCCTATCGAGACAAAGGTGGATGATTGGGAATTCAAAGGTTTGTTTGGTGTTTTATTGGTTGACAATGTTGAGGAATAAAGTGGGATGTGAAATGAGGTGGTAGTTCTTTCACGGTAGAAGAATAATGACAGACTCAACAATGTGGTGACTCAATAACACTTAAAGATTGAATATCTTCTTTATGTTCTTCACTTTCCCGAAAGTGGAATGTTTTGCGAAGGAGTGACATTTGCATTTCGCAAATTACTTAAATATTTCGGATGAAATAATTAAGTTGTCAAGGGATATTGGAGGAATTCTAATAGTAAGAAGACTATTAGAAGAGAGAAGAAATGTTTAGAAGTGAGAAGAAACGTTAGAGATGAAAAGACTTATTAGAAGTGAAAAGGAACGTTTAGAAGTGAGAAGAAACGTCAGAAGTAGAAAGACTATTAGAAGTGAAACGACTATTAGAAGAGAGAAGAAACATTTAGGAGTGAGAAGAATCGTCAATAGAAGAGAAGAGACTATTATAATTGAGACAAGATGCATGCGAGATGTAAGGATCAAGGTTTGTATGTGAGGGGATTTATTGTGAAGTGGTAGATTGTAAAGAATGTGTTTGAGAATGAGACACATTTCATTATGAAATTCACTTAACTATTGACAACATAAGCAACAATGCTTACGAGAGTTGGAATATGAGAATGACCCATTAATCTATAGAGAGATATTGGGTATAGGTTTCGGTGTAGAGTATACGTTAACTCGTAGCAAAAGAGATGAAGTGTTTGGTTATGAAATGGTATTACAAGCCTGTTGCCGGCGGTCCTAGATATATCTGGGTGCCACAAGAATAGATTTGGGGGCCGCCAACAGCAAGAGTGATTTAGGCTTGATTTTTGATGAATTTTAAGAAAAGAGTGACATTTTAATTTGCATTTCGCTAATTAAAAATACTTAAGGTACTTCAAATGAAGTAGTTAAGTTGTCATGGCACATGGAATAGAGAATAGACTAGAATCGAGACTAGTAGAAAAGAAGAGAAGGATTTACGAAATGTGTTCCATCATTCCTAGACCTAGACGAAGATAATTTAACGATTCACGCTTGAGGGGTAAATAAAGAATGTCGGCGATTTAACTTCAGATACAACTTTTTTGATGGAGATGTATCCTTTTAGACATTTTCGCGAAGGAAATGATGACGTGTCTTCAGTGTGTTTCATCCGCGAAAGAAAGAAATAAATAAAGAAGAAAACAAACGAAGATGGAAGCGACAAGCTTGACGATGTCAAGACGGATGTGATAAGCGAATCGATGAAAGCTACACCACAAAGTTTATGTATCATCTCTCGAGCATTTGCGAATGTTCATAGAACAATTACACACGAGTAAAGAGGTTGTCTTAAAGGTGGTAAGGAAAAGGTTGAGGAAAAGAGATAAACCATCTCTATGGGTTACAGAGGCTGATTGAGTGAGTAGGAAGAATGGTGACGAAAAGACAAAGTAATGTTTTTCGTCAAAGAGAGAAAATGTTTTCGTTGAAGAGAAAGAATGTTTTCGTCGAAGAGAAAAGCAAAGCGTTTTAACTTATGTTGTTAAAAGGCTTGGATAGAGATTTTCGGATATGACCTTTAACGTTTGCGATCGCAAGTTAAAGATACTTGAATATTTCGAATGAAATATTAAGTTGTCAAACCTAATTGGAGGAGTGTCAGATTTGTATCTAATCTTTTCTTGACGAAAGAGTGGATTATTTGGAAGAAAGCGAGATGATCAAAGGAGTGTGTGAGTGAAGACTCTAAGAGATTTAAAGACCATTAAGTTGATAAATGTAATGGTCCTTTGACCCATACTGCAACCAAAATCATAGAATCCATCAATAAAGAAGCTTATTTGATGAAGGTGCAATGGAATGGAGCAAATAAGTATCAAATTTTAGGTTCACTTGGTGATCAGTGTGTTGTGGATGTTGTGAGTATGACATGTTCATGTAGGAAATAGGAATTGACAGGGATTCCTTGTAATCATGTTGTTGCAACTTGTTGGAATATGGCTCTGAACGACCGGGTGACACCACCCCCAGAAACGTGGGTAAATCCTTGTTATTGGTTGAGTACATGGAAGGAAACATACTCTCACAAGATATAACCAATTTATGGGACCAAGTACTGGGAGAAGTCCATATGTCCAACAACACTTTTGCCACCCAAGCATCATGTCCATGTAGGCCGACAAAGGAAGAAAAGACAGAGGTCCAAACATAAGGATGAACCATTTGTAAAAGATGGTAAACTAAGGCAGAAAATGAAGAACCTTTACATGTTTAATCTGCAAGAAACACTGGATACAATAAGGCCATCAGCAAAGGACAAGGTCGAAAGGCAACAACCGGTAGTTATTTCACCTTCAAGTTATAAGTGTGTCTTTGATCTAAACATCATGGAACAACTTACAAGGATTTTTTTTAATGTAGGTGGTAACAATGCAGAAGCCGGTGGTAGTGCATCTAGGCAAGCACAACAAACAAAACCTGCAGTTGGTTAAGATGGATCAGGTGCTGGTGCTGTTATAGGTTTGTCTGCTGCTGCTGGTGAAGGTGGTGCAGGTGGTCCAGGTAGTGCAGTGTTCCATCAAGGTCATCCCATAGTAGATGGACAAAGAGAAGAGTACAAACAGAAGAATTAGTCCATAAAAAAAGACTCCCGCTCACCTGCAAGTCAACTTCTACATTCTCAAGTGACAGTAAGTGAAAAACAAGGAATGCAGATAGGAAGAGTAATGGTGATGGTGTACCACACAGTCACGTGTAGCAGGCGGTTGCAAGTGAATGTCCTTTTTTGTAATTCCCATAACTAATCTATATTAGGAGAGGTGTATGTCTGTAATTCCAAGTCACAAAAGTGGCAACAGCAAGTCCACATATGTGGCAACTGTCTAAGCCCTTTTAGAGGCAAACATAAAAGTCTACTTAGGTGGCAAATAGATAATTGCACTTGTTTAGGACTGATTTAAATTGTTTGTGACCTATTTAAGTTATTTTGAAATAAAACTACTCAGTAGCATGACAGGTTATACACAGTTGGTCTATGATGTAGAAACCAGTTTATCCGGTTTGCAAAACCATATAAGTAGCATGAGAGGTTATACACAACTTGATGTGGAAACCAGGTTTGCCCGTTTGGTCCCTATATAACAGTGAATGTTGTTTGTTACATGTGCTACTACGTTCCATAGTCCATTGAATTGCCAGATAAGTCAAAGTCATTATTTAGTTGCAAAAGCATGTTAGTATCACAAGAGTTTATACACACTTGGTCCTTGATGTTATAACTGGGTTTACCTGTTTGGTCCCTATTTAATAGTGATTATCATTTGTTACATGTGTAACTATGTTTTGTATTTCCATTGGTGGACAAATGGGCTAGTCTCTTGGCGGGCTAATCTCTTGGCGAGAAAATGAAGAATGGTGGTTTTCCATACACGATTAGTCCCTAAGACCCAAATTACATATCATTGAACTGTCAAACTCAGATACACCATTGTACCCCCAAACACAAGTATTTAAATCGATACCAGATTTACCATTCTTACACACTGTATTTCGCCCTCTGATTCTCACCCAACAATCTTAATAACTCAAAACATGTCGGCAGTAAGTGATAACGGTAACTTTCCCATGGTCGAAAAAGAAGAAGTGACTTCTAAGAAATTCGCACCGATGGCTGAAGAAATGATAATGTTAATTGAGGTTCTTAAAAGAAACTGTATTTCACCCTCTGATTCTCACCACCAGTCGTAGTAACTAAAAACATGTTGGCAGTAATTGATAACCATAAGTTTATGAGTCGACGAAGAAGACTTGATTTTTAAGAAAATTTCACCTATGGCTGAAGAAATCCTGGAAATGTTACGCATTTGTGTTGCAAAAAAAAGTAAAGGTGGGTGACTTTGTTTGGTACAATGATGAAATAATAGAACATGTAGAAAAGCTTGCTGACGGTTAGAGAACAAAAGTTTCCTATTTTGTCAAAAAGGCGGTGAAAAAAATATGCAGATGATGAATGATGTTGGTGTTTGTTTTTGTAATTGTTTGTTTGTTCCGTAATGATTGTGTTTATATATAAGGTTAGAATTTGTTTTAACTTTTAGTAGTCCGCTAGATCTTGTTATGTCATGTGTATCCAGATGATGAATGATGTCGGTGTTTGTTTTCTAAGTTGTTTTTTGTTCAGTAAGTTTTGTTTGTTTTTGATGTTGGTGCTTATTTTCTTATACAACAATTCAAAGAAAGATATTTGAGTTAGTAAGACATGCCAAAGTCAACAAATACTCTTTGCAACATTCACACCAGAGCATAGAAACTATGCAGACCCACCATCCTTATGGAATACTTTGAGTTGATTGTTTAGGAGAAAAGATAGACACATTATGAAGTATCAAGGCCGCTCCTATGGTAATCGCCTTTGCAAACCTCTCCTCTGTAAGCACTTTGTAATGAATAGTACCAAAGATTGTACCAGAAAGGTCTTTGAGTGTTACTATGAGATCGCCCAGTGCATTCAGAGTACAAGACTTGATAACTGCAACAACTTTCTCAAGTTTCCCATTCTTGAGAAATTTCTTAACATCTCCAAAACAATCCATCACCATCCCTCCATCAACATTGACATAATCAATCGCGTTATGCCATGGCGCACGCGTAAAATCGTCATCCTCAATAACTTTTCTAATATACTATTGTGTAGATATTACGGATTCCTCCCCACCTTCCCGAGTATCAACTAATTTACGAAGCTTGGCCATTTGAACAATACCAGCAGGACCTGGTTATCCTAATGGGCTTCACAACATAATTATCAACTTGATTGCTTTGAGATGAAAACAGGGTTTGGGTGGTGGTGATTATCTCAGGGACTATGTGAGGGTTGTTGCTGGGATGGACGACGAGGGTAAGTCGAAGATCGGAATCATCTATAACTAAGGCTTGTTCACATTCCATCCATAAGTACAACTTGAGGTTTTTAGCTGAAATCAGGTTTGGGTGGTGGTGGTATATCTCATGGACTAGGAGGTTGTTAGTAGGATGAACGAAGGGGGTTAGTAGAAGATTGGAATCGTCTATATCAAGGCCTTCTTCCCATTCATGATTTGGTGGTGAATTCATGTTTTAGTGGATGACTGCGATACGACTATACTTTGTCAACAGATTATACTAGTCTTAAATAGGGTGTAATGCAAACTATGTTTGACTTTTTTGCACACATATTCACTTGTATTGTTTAATAAATTGAATAGGTTTATCTATATAATTGGCCCCTAACATTTATGGTTTTCAACTGCACTAGAAGGTATACTGCTTTTATCTATGAATTTGATCCCTGATGTTTAAGGTTTTCAACTGCACTAGTACACCTTTTATATTTAGCCCTTTCCCGTTTACCCACCTTTTCTACAGCCGTTCACATTAACAAAGAAAAACCTAAGACTAAATCACATGCTATTTTCATCTAAATATTTACACTTTCACTTAGTTTCCAAATATTTGTAAAAAACTAACGATAGCATAACATCTTCACATGGCTAACAATGAAACTTACACATGTTCACCAATTAAAGTATGTTTATCAGAATCTAACAGTGGGTTGCTAATACAAACTCCATGGTCTGATGAGTTCAAGAATGAAAAAAGGGCAAAAAGGTAGAGACAAGAATTCAAATGGAAAAGATCCTTGTTTGAGATTGACTTTACGTTCGGTATTAATGCCTTTGATTTAGACAAACGGACTGACGTAATGAAAGACAAGGTTAGCCAGGAAAACGTATGTGAAGAAGATGTTCCTTTGAACAACAACATAGGAAAACAAATTGGTGATTTTATAGACATGCCTAGTGAAGTAGTAGAATAACGGATGGATGCTAATGTGCCTGATGAGATTGATGGTGTTAAGCATGAATAAGTTCCAAACCATGTTGTTAAGAAAGGTAACCTTGACTTTCTGATTTGTAAAGAGGTTGCAAACCCCGATGTTAATGAACTAGCGGACAAAGGAAGACCACTAAAAAGGAAAAGGGAGTACACTGAATAGATAGGTGATGCATTTACTAAAGACGAACGTCAATGCAAATAATGGGTTGTTTATGTGCTATCTGCTATTACTAATATTTTGCATCTTAAATTACCCTTGTATGTATTTGTTGTAACTTTTTGTTCTATGTATGTGTTATGTTTTGGATCATCAAGTTATGCAACTTGTTTCCGTTATTTTGTCTCAAAGGTAACAACCTTTGCTCAAACAAAGTAGTGGTCAAACAGTATAATTTATACACAAAACATCTACAATACCAACAACACATTATAGTGAAATGATTCATTCATTAATATTTGAATCATACATTCATCAAAAAACACATTTTAACAGAAAATGTCCCATAAGCAAAAAAAGATAACCGCCCAAGACGACCTTGATTACAGAGACTTATAAAAGTCAAACCCCTTCATGGCCTGATGGTGCAACTGTAAAATAGTCAAACTAATCTCCATCGCCCTTATCATATCATCCTTCTGTAGGCCCTTGAGTTCCTGCCTTGTCTTATACGCCATTACATTTATCGACAAATGTTGTTCAAGCTCTCCTATAAGCGAACGCCTTTCATCTATAATTTTAAGCAAATGCCTCATTAAATTGTTGATTTCAGTTACGAGATGAACATCCCTCTGCGTCTTCAAGTCGAAATAGACATGCAACTGATCTTTAAGTAGGCCTGAATTTGCTAAGAGCCTGAGTTGTTCCAAATTCACGAACCCATTGTCAGCAGCCATTAAAAAAGTTTAGTTTTAGGTTAGTGAAAGGTGTTTAGTAAGTTAAGGAATGTATGTGTGTATTTTGGATATGAAGGACCAAATGCGATGTGTATTTAAATACAAGTGAAGGTACATGGTGATTAATAGACTACACAAATAAAGAGTCGAGAACGCAACTATTACACTGGGAAGGTATAAGTAAAAGGCGGCTAAAATGTTTTTCAAGGACCAAGCGTTCAAGAAACGTACGGAACATTTATTGTGTATTTTGGCGGGAAATGGAAAACCAATAGAGCATTGAGGGAACAACGATGCAAGTTACAATAAATAAAAATGACTGGGTAACACAACGGGTATAAAGTCTCTACGTTTTTTACTAGACAAAAACACAAACAAAGGCAAAATTAGAAAATCATTTCAAGAATGTCTTCTTCATCTTATGCATTCGGTCTTACAGAGTGTAAATGTGGACTTCCGTTGATGACACTCACCTCTTGGACATGTGACAACCTTGCTAGACGATTTGGTGTTTGCCTTAACAAATATGTAAGCAGTTGCATTTTCTAGATCTTGTTTTATTAGCTAATCATAAATTCTCTTATTTTTAGAAAAAATGAATCAAACACTGTAAAAGATGGTATTGGAACGATCCGAAGTTAGAGAATAAATGGTACATAACTCAATTATATGAGATGCGTCTGCTTCTTAATCCCTTGCAAAGAGAAGAACTAGAAAATGAATTAACAAGCCGAGAAGAACTTGCAGTCCTTCAAGTTGAGTTTGCTGATATGGAAGGTCAAATGCAACAACTCATGGAAGAATTGAAGAAAAGTCAAAAAAATTATTTCTTTTGGAAAACAACTGCGACAGTGTTTGGGGTTGTGGCTTCGTTTATGTTTGTTATGAATTAGTTAGGTTGGGTTTATTTTGTCTAATCAATTGTACGAATTTTCCATGATTAGTTATTTTTCTTGATGTCAAACGGTAACAACGTTGGTCAAACAGAGTAGTGGTCAAACACCGTATTATCAAAGTGATTAATGGTCAAACAGCGTATTGAAGAATTACAGTGTACTTGGTTTAGACAAAACAGGTGAACGTGTGTCACTTTAGGGATGAACAGTACCACAAAACAACTACAATACCAACAAGACATTATAGTGAATGATTTAATGATTAACAAACAAAAGTTTCAATCATACATTCATGAAAAAACTTAAAGAAACAAACATTTAACGATATATAAACCAAAAGCCAAAAAGAACAACCCCACAAGTCGACCATCTCCCATTTACAGAGTTCTACAAAAATCAACCTTCTTATAGAGGGACCTGAAGGAGCAATTCCTTCTTTAGCTCAACCACCTCAACCAAATGAATACGCTTGAGGTGCTCCCTCGTCTTATAGGCCACCAAATTTCCCGAAAAATGTTCAAGCTCTTCTATTATCGCACGCCTATAATTTACACTTACAAGCAACTGCCTCTGCTTTGTTAAGTTGGAAAGTTCATTTGCTTGCTGAGCTTCCCTTTGCGTCTACATGAGTTCCTCCAGATGAACAAATCCACGAGCAGCAGCAATATAAAAAGGGGGGTTTTAGGAAAGTGAAAGGGTTTAGGAAGTTAAGGTATGTATGTGTGTGTTTTGGATTTAAAGGGAGATATGCGAAGTGGATTTATATATAAGTGAATATATAAAGATCAATTAATTACACAAACGAAGTGTCAAAAAACGCAATTACTTCATTGGAATGGTAAATGTTAAATGCGGCTAAACTGTGACATCACATCATGCACTTATTACAAGGACCAAGCATGCAAGTAACGTGTAGAATATTCCCTCTGAATTTGGTGGGAAATGAAAAGCCAATAGAACGCTTTGAGGGGCCAACGGTGTAAGTAACAAAACAATAACAAAACCACTTCAAACTATTATCAATGGGCAACGGTCATAAGGTTAGAACTTCTTTTTTTTCTAAAAAAACAGAAACAAACTCAAAATTAGAAAACCATGTCAAGAATATCTTCATCTTCTTTAATGGAAAAATTGAAGAAAAGTCAAAAGATTGCTTTCTTTCAAACGTTAATTGCCATAGTGATTGGGGTAGTGGCTTCGTTTATGTTTGTTATGAATTACTTTAGTTGGGGTTTATCTAGTCTAATCAATTGTACGAATTATCCATGATCAGTAAATGTTTTTAATTCCAAATGGTTATACATATTATTTAACTTTTGCTAAATCATACCAGTGACCCAATTGACTTTCACTAAATCATACCCGTAGACTTTATAAGTCAAACAAATTAACACATTTATCCACAATAATATGACTAACAACCGAATATATTCATTCCATCAACCAACACAAAACCACATTCAGCCACATAACCCATTACCTACTAAGAACATCTAGCAAAAAAGCAACTTCCCTAAACATTCACATTGTATAGCAAACATAAAACCCAAAAACAACCCAGTTGATGATGAGAAATTTCAGCAACTTGCGTTGCTTTTCTTCAACTGTAGCAAGCATTTCTTCAAGCTCATTACGTGACCTCAATAACCCTGGGATAATCTGAACAGACCTTTGACACATTGGTGGATCATACCACCTGAGGGAGTTGACACTGGTTGGACTCTGAAAAGAGTCGAAAAAGGATATGTAAATAAATAAACAAAATGTTTTGTTACATATTTTTCGATCGGATCATACTTACAAGTATAGGACAACCATAGAAACGACGACTTGTATTCCGATTAGTCCATGATGTCCTAATCGCGGCTTCCAAACCACACGCTAGGGGTGAGCACGGTCCAAGGACCGGACAGGACCGGCCAAGACTGGACCGGACCGAGGACCGAGGACCGAGGACCGAGTTGGTCCAAAATGCTGGACCAAGGACCAGACCAAAATGGTACGGTCCGGTCCGAGTCGGTCTTCGGTACGGTCCGGTCCTACACGACATAATCAGCGGGTTTTTGGTTGGACCGGACCGGACAGAGACCGAAAGTAACGAAAACCCCAGACCATTATTTTGTGTCTTATACTTTGTAAACCATCATTTATAATACACAGAAACGAGTCTGGGACCAATGGTGCAAGCGCTAAAGGACAAAAAATAGCAACAGTAAAACACCCGTTGGAAAAAAAAACCGAAAATTTTTTAGTGAGGGACCAACGGTGAAATAATAACAAAATTTTAAATTTACTAAACTGCCCATTGTTGAAAAGTCAAACTAACACCCGTTACATATAACGGGGCTCGAGAGACCAAACGGGTAACAAAAATCGACTTTAAGGATTAACGACATCGACCCCCGTTATCTAGGCACTAAATCCGCAATCTGGCCTAAGTATAAGGACGAACGGTGTAATTTATCTTTATATTTATATGCAATTTAATTCTTTTTTTTAATTAAATTCAAATCTAAATTTAAAATTTAAATCCGAATTCCAATCTAAATCTAAACCTACTAGTAAACCAAAAAAGCCCTATTGGACAAACCAATATTCCATAAAATATCTTGTATCTTGTTACCTTTAAAAAAACCACTATTCCATAAACATAATTCATATGTGTAAAGCTAGTCATGAGTCATGAATATGATGAGTAGTATATAACATAGTTCTCTAATGATCAATTAGAACACCTCTAATGGTACATCTTTTGAAAAGATTGCTACAATTTTTAGTCATCTTATATATTAAATTTTTTATCTTTCATTTTGCAAACCATGATTGTGCTTAAACTTGTTAAAGCATTATAAATTGGTGATGTATTAAATGAGTTATAAATATAATAAATTACACTTTTCGTCCTTATGGTTTATACCAAATAACATTTTTAGTCCCTATTTGATTTTAAGTACACCAATCGTTCTTAATTTTAAACTAATTGCATTGATGGTCCCTATTTTGTCAAAATAGGAACCAACTGTGTAATAAATTTGTTTGAAATATGTTACACGGATAGTCCATATTTTTCATAATAGGGACTATCAATGAAAAATGTTTGATAGAATATAAATTATCTGTGTAATTAAAATCAAATAGAGACGAAACATGTAATCTGAGTAAATCATAGAAACGAAACGTGCAATTTATCCTTATAAATATTTAGTTGCAATGAAAATGTTCATATACTTAAACCTATTTCATTCCTTATCATAATAAACTATTTAAATATGATGGCTCGATTTATAAACCTCCTCAAACTTTGTAATCCCTTTCATAAACATAACTTACCATTATCGATGCCCTTAGTCTGAAAGTAACTTACCATCCATGTGATTTTAACATAACAATTAATAATGCAAACATAATTTTCAAAGCTTCATAAAAATTTGCTAATATTTGATCTTTCGTTCTATCTCAATACTGTTGGATTACTGATTTCTCGTAGATTCATAAACTCTAAACTCATACACGAGCTTGCGCTTATTTATCTATCATCTAACAACTCCCTCACAATCCGAGCAACGATATCGCAAAAACTCGAATTGAATTAGATAACTAAAAACACAAAATCAATAATAATGATGAAGAGCTCCGGCAACAAGCGGAGATTGATCTTCAAAATGCATTAACATCAAAAGCAAAAATAAGCAACAAAAGCAAAACAAAGTTTTTTATGCGGCAATCAGCTTCAAGTGGCGTTTGGCGGCACATTCCTCGGACGGCGACGATGATTTTGGTTGGGTTTTGTGCAAAATTTAAAACGAAGAGAATAACACTAACCGTGCGAGTTAACTCAAAATTGTTTGAAAGTATGTCCGAAACAGTATGCATGTAATGTTTTGTTCAGGATTTGCTTAGGTTTTTTTTAATAGAATGGATAAAGGGTGGCTAGGGTTTGACGGAGTGTCATAAAGATAATGACTCATAACAACCGACTAGGTTTACATGATCAGACCCGTTTTAGTATCATGTTGGATTGTAAAGTTCCTCTGTATAATATTTATAAGTAAATACATGTTTAAACCTTTGAACTTTGACGGAAAGCATGGACGACATTCACCTCAAAATGTCAAAATGTTGTACTCAACAATAAATAGTGAAACTGACTTATGGTTATTAGTTACACAAGACTAATAAAAAAATGTATCTCGTAGTTGTAGCTAGCCGTTATAGAGTCGGGAAGAAGCTACCATATACGGTTTATTATTTGGAGCGTCCTTGTCTCCTTTAAATGAGTTAGTCATAAAGTAACATCTCGTTCGCAGCCCATGTAATACGACTATTGTTCAATGTTCAGCCACACGATTGACGAGACTAGCTGCATCGTAATCGTAAGCCCTCTCTATAGTTCATCTACCACATTGAGTATTAGTATCTCATTAATATCTACTCGTGTTCAATCACATATAACCTATCATGTTTACCTTTTTTTAACATCAAGCAAATATGTAACAAGAACAACGGAGTTGCTATACAATGTGTTGGTTGTAGTAGATCCCAGATCAGGGTGAAGATAATCAATAGCCTAACTAATTACCAAGATGGTTACCGGATATCACTTGAAGTCGTGTAATCACTTTCCAAAGAAAGATTATTCGACCCTATGCTTGGGTTACACGAATACATCCTTGGGATAAAACCAAGTGTTTGTTCTTGTTCTAGGCACAGATCAAGAACCATGCATTTCTATGTGTTTTTGTTTTCTATGTGTTTTTTCATGCAATTGTGATCCCTATTTATAGGGGATTTACTCAAAACATATTCATGGAATTAATGAGAGATTAATGACCAACTAATCTCTTCCATAATTTAGGAATTAGTGATTTCATGACCAAATTAAATATGGTCAATTAATGCAATCAAATCAATTATCCTCCATAATTTAGGAATAATGATTTCATGACCAAATTAAATATGGTCAATTAATGCAACAAATCAACCACTTAAATGTTTGTAACCACCCATTTAATTCTAACCACTAAAAGAGTCAGGAAAAATTAGTGACTTGATGGGTGTACACTCCGTACCTCCAAACTCATTTCCAAATATGATCTGATTCTCACAATTGCACTAAATTTACAACAATCCTCCCCAATTTAGTATAATTCATTTGCATAAAAAATTAAACATTAAACAAAACAAATGCATAAATGAAAATGTCCCGAGGATTGAATTTTCATCTTAGTAAATTACACGTTTAAATATTCGAGAATCAGGGTGTTCCAAGAATTGAACCTTTCAACCAATTTGAATACTTGAAGATAAAATACACACAAGTTTTCAAACACATAAGAAACTCCTGACACTATACAAGCCATGTTTCCATATCCAATTCATAAATGTTGTAAGAGCTAAAGTCCATGCTCCCTAAAGCAGCAAAACCTCAACGTTTACATAGGTGGTTCCTCTTTATTCATGCTCCTGCTAAACACCTTTTCATAGAAATTAACAATTGAGAAGTAAAGACTTCATCATCTTTTTCAGCAGTTCTAAGCACATCCTTGAGATGACATGTAAATACACGTGCTTCAGTCCTCTGAATGTTCAGCTTTCCACATTGAACTCAACTACCAAGTTTTCTTAGTATGGACTTGGGTGTCCTAGCATTCAGCGACTTAGTTAGACTTTAATCTCATCCCTTCAGCAGACTTTATAACCAAGTCTCTAGCTAGTCCCTTCGTCAAGTGATCAGTTAAGTTTTATTGAGACCTCACAAACTCTATAGATATCACCCCATTCATGATCAGCTCACGAATCATGCTATGCCTGACACCTAAGTGTTTAGAATTCCCATTATACATCTGGCTATAAGCCTTTTCAAATGTAGCAACACTATCACAACGGATAGAAATATGTGCTATAGGTTTGGACCACAATAGAATCTCAAAGAGCATGGTTTTTCAACCATTTAGCTTCCTTACCGGCAGCTGCTAAAGTCACAAATTCTGATTCTATTGTTGAATCAGTGATGCAAGTTTGTTTCTTGGAAACCCAAGAAATTGCACCACCACCAAGCAGGAATGCCTAACCACTTGTAGACGAATTGTCTTTAGTGTTGTTGATCTAGCTTGCATCAGTGTAACCTTCCAACACTGAAGGATAACCAGTATATGTCAATTTATAGTCCATGGTTTTCTTTAAGTACTTCAGTACCCGCTGAATGGCTTGCCAGTGTTGAGTACCAGGATTACTAGTATACTTACCCACTTTACCCGTTGCAAAAGTAATATCAGGCCTTGTACAAGTCATGGCATACATTAGGCAGCCAATCACCTTAGAATACTCAAGTTGAGATATAGCTTGACCATTATTGGGCATCAACTTCTCATTTGTATCCATATGAGTACTCGCTAGAGTGTAATCAAAGTAACTGAATTTCTTCACTACCTTCTCAATATAGTAAGACTGAGAAATTGCAATTCCATTACTTCCATGTTTAATCCTTATACCAAGGATAACATCATCCTCCCCCATGTCCTTCATAGAGAACTTTGATGACAAAAATTCCTTTGTCAGGTCAACTTAAACTTGGTTAGTGCCAAAGATCAACATGTCATCAACATATAGACAAATGAGGACTTCTTTACCAGATTCATCAAATTGCTATATACATATTTGTCAGCTTGGTTAAGTAAATAACCATTAGACAAAACCACTTCATCAAAATTTTGATGCTATTGCTAGGGGCCTGTTTCTGTCCATATAGAGACTTGCCAAAAGTTCAATATAGATCCAATATATGTCATAGACCCAATGAACCAATCCTAGCCACTCATTTTTTATCAAAAATAAAAAAACCCACTTTCCACCTCTTTTTTAAAAA
>BQNB010064488.1:0-34267 GCA_026074375.1 Tanacetum coccineum | reverse complement strand
ACCCAACTAAACCTACTGTAATCATTTGTGACAACTAAGCAATACATCTTTTTCATTAAGCTTTTTACAAATGTTGGACCAAACTAATCCATGTGCAACATATGTAAAGGTTGGCTGATTGAGCTTACTATTTTGGACTTTCAAGAAGCTCTATGTTGCTTTCCCTTTCGACAAGCAACACAGGTTTGATCATTTTTAAAAAGTTTTGAAGGTAAACCTCTTACAAGATTTCCTTTAACTAGTTTATTCATAGTTTTGAAATTTATGTGTCCAAGTCTCCTATGCCAAAGTTCAGATTCATTAGATGTGGCTTTTGCAAAGAGATAAGTTAGACTTACATATTGTTCTTTCTAGGAACTTTAAGTAAAACATGACTTTCATCAGTTAACTTAAAGTTTGGAGATAAAACAATACATTCAGTGTCATTAAAGAGAACACTATTCTTTTTGTCACACATTTGTGAGACACTAAAGAGGTTAAACTTTAACTCTCTTACAAAATACACATTCTCAAAATCTAAATTACCAGTTTTGATTGTACCTCTGCCTGTGATTTTCCCTCCTTTGGGGTTACCTCCAAAGGCAACATATCCTCCATCTATCTCTTCATAGTCTGTAAGATAGGACATGTTCCCTGTCATGTGCCTTGAGCATCCACTATCAATCACTCCTTGATCCTGTAAATCTATTTGTGGATTGCCCTACACATTAGATAAGAAAATCAGCTTCTTTTGGGGACCCAAGCCATCACTGACTTGGATCTGCCTTGTGCATCAACATAATCAAACTTCTTTAGGGTAATTGATGCACTGTTGTGTTTAGAAACATGGTCTAAAACTTTATTCTTTGATTTCTAAACCCAACAAGCTAAGGCCTTAACAGCATTAACATTATTTCCCTTAACAACATTAACTACTGCTTTTGGCCTAGCAGCATTAACTACTGCTTTTGGCTTAGCAGCATTAACTACTACTTTTGGCCTAACAGTATTAACATTTTTATCCTTAACAGTATTAACCCTCTGATTAAAATTACTGTTTTTAAATGCTGTATTCTTATGAATGGGCCTCTTAAGAGTTAAATGTGCTGTTTTAGAAAGATATGACATTGGTCTGGCAGCAATCACTGTTGTCTTTGTGTGGGAAACATTAACTTGTCTAGCAGTATTAACTGATACTAAACCAGACTTTATTAGTACTGCTCTTGGAACTATGTTCCTTTTAACACAGGGGTGAGTCTTTTTAGCAACGTTTTGATGATTCAACCTTTGAGCATTGTTCCAAACAGGTTTTGTATTTTGAAACTGTTTTTTATTCACCTTTTTACAATCTACCTGCAAGTGATCAAAACTTTCACAAACATAACAAGCTTTATTAAACATCTCAAATGTGACAACCATGACTTGAGCAGGTTAGTCAAACTATTAGTGTTGACTTATGTATCTGTTGCAATGTATGGGTTTATTGTTTCATTTTGTGTTTATACGTGGTTTAATTATGTGTTTATGTGGATATTGAGATTTTGGTATCAATCATTGAGCCGTGATCGTCTCATTAGGATTGATTTATGTTGGATTTTGTTGGAGTTCATTTCGTTCACATTTTGGTGACAATAAATATTTTTTGTGATTTAAGCGATTTAGTGATTATCGTGTAATATTAATATACAAACGTATTTATGTGTTAAAATGTAATGTATTAATAGTTTTATATAGTTAGAATAAGATTGAAAGTAAATTTACACTTTTGGAAAGTTAGTTAAAAAAAAAAAAAAAGTTATTTTTAATTCAAAAGTTATAAATTGCCGTTTACGCAAATAAAGGTATACTAAATAGCTTAAGTTTTATAGAAAACTTAAGTAATGCATAATACTTAAGTAAGTTAAATAAATAAAAAAAAAGGGATAAGGGTTCGGCACGTTATGGGCTTTGGGGGAAAAAAGGAAACAAATTTGATTCTAACTTGGACTCTAATCCTATAAATACTAAACCTTATTATTCCTAAATCACTTTTTAACTCCCCTATACCATTGATCGGATCTTACTATTAATTTTCAAGAGCAAGAGAAGGAAGAAAAATTATATTTCAATTAGGGATTTTTGTGTTCAAGAATCAAAAGGATTTAAATGTACAAACAACTTCTTGTATGTTTTAATCATTAATTTCCTGTAACACATAATTAAGATGGATAATTAGGGTTTTAAAAAATCTGTAAATTAATGTAATTAAACAAGTTAATAAGTGATTAGGGATGATTATCAAGGTAAGATGGTTGTGTTCTGGTTAGGTTTAAAAGCGTTAGAAGTATGATTTAGGTTGAGCATAGATTTAGGGCTGGTTGTTTCGTGAATATCTAGAGGGTTAGAACATGAATGATGTGTATTCCATACATATGAAGTAAGCTCAAGAGTCTAGTTTTCCAGAAACATCCGGCATCGAAAGTTTTAGGTCGGTAAAGGTCATACAAATGTTGGATACAAGAAAGTTTGTCAAATCAGTACATTCGATGCGGATTTACTTCAATTTCGAGAGTAAAATCCCCACTTAAAATTTAAATTAGGATTATCCAACCTACAGTAGTTTAGTTCTATGTGTCTATTAAAAATCCCCCAAAGTATAGCTTCTGATTTGGAGTCTAAGTATGGTTTTTAGGTCCAACTTTTAGTAATCGTTCAATCTGAAATTGCGTAGGTTAAAAGTTTGATTTATAATTTGGGCCACTTAAGAGGGATATAAAATAAGTGGAAAAAATCTTGAGATAGTAAACCATGATAATGAACTGGAGATTTTGGTAAAAATTTATAAAGGTCATTAGGTGTGGTTAGAAAATGAAAAAGTGACAACTAAATTCTGCGTTTTTCGGTAAATTGTTAAACATTTAAAAAGGTGCGTAAACGAATTGGTTTAATGTTGGACATGGTGACCGGGGTGACCCATGAGGGTAAATAAACACATATAACATCCATCATATGATTGTTACATGTGCTTAAGCTTTTGGCTTAGTAGCGTGTAACACGTGTTATTTTGTTGTTTAGCTGTGTGCGAGGATTTTGGGAATTGCTTTAGCATCAGGTGAGTTTCATAGCCCCTTTTTCTTATGTTTTCTTGGGGTGAAAATGATGCTATGAGTTTAAATGTTTTAGTTGCTGTGATTATGTGTTTATATGTTATGTGGTACGCTCCATGGCTTTGTGTTCAATTGGAGTCATTTATGTGGTACGCTCCATGGCTTTGTGTTCAATTGGAGGCGTTTTGAGGTATGTGAGTTCGGTTGGAGAGTGGTGTTTACTACTCAATCAAATCCAACTGAAGGGTTGAAATAATACCTACTAACTTTGTGTTCCGATCGGAGGGTAGTGAGCTACCCATGACCTTGTTGTGAGTGATGTGATGTATACATGGACTGTGGGACATGTATGTATGTTATGAATTGTTTTAGTAATCGCAGTAATTGTATGAAAGTTTTATATGTGTCTTAAACCTATGACTCTCACCAACATTATGTTGACGTTTAAGCATAATTTTGAGGTGAGCATCATGGGAATAAGATAGAGAGAAGTGTCTAGAAAGATACCATAGGATGTCATGGAGTTTATTGCTTTATCGTCTTGAATATTGCATTTTTTGGATTATGGATAATTGTTGCATGTCTTTCTATTGGCGAGAACTTTTGTTTCATCAATAAAGACGCCTTTTAGTTTTGGTTAGTTTGATGGGTATTGTTATGATACTTTGTGTTTATACTTTGCTTATTTATTGCATGTAGAATTCTCTATATAGACGTCATTGTGTTGTGATGATATCCATAATGTTACGCCTCGTGTTTCCGCCTAGACGGGGTGTGACAGATTGGTATCAGAGCTTTTGGTTATAGAGAAGTAGGTGGTTGAGCCTAGACTATAACCTAGGGGTCCTTCATGTAAATGCATTTAGGGCTTAAGTGTTTAATGCTATAACTGCTATGCTTCCACTCTATTTTTGCATAGATTATATATCTTGTATTTTGCTAAGTTGTCATTGAGTTATTTTGCCTACCCTTATCTAGTATGATATGTATTACTTTCTTAGTATTTTAGCTATGTTTTTCCTCCACCCGTAAGAAGTCTCGTTGGGGAACTGTTTTCCCAACTGGACTTAAGCGTTATAAGGATCCATAAGAGGAGCCTCTTGTGAACCGAAGGAGATAGGATAGTTGGTCGTTTGTCGGATGCGCGGTATAGGGCTGGACCCGCGGAGTCGATTGATTCTTGCGGAGGCAAAGTCAAACCCAAGCGAGGCCCAACATTAGTTTATCCCGTTCTTTACCCCGTCATGTTGTTATTGATTATTTCTTTCGAGAATTTCGTTCCTTTATGTCGTTTTGATTTTATTTTGATATAAGTAAGTAGTTATTTGATAGAGCATCATTTATGTGTTAAGTTGGAGTGGTTTAAGATGTGCAATGTGGTATATGTGCTTATACGTGAATTATGATTGAATGGGATCTTGGGAGTAAGTCACGTGTGAAAGAGAGCACTTAAGAATTAATGATTGGCCAACATAATTATAAAGGCATCACACACGTAGACTTGTGACCATGATTGCATTTATTTGTGTTTGGTTGTAAGGTGGTAGTGTAATATGTTTTTTCTTCCTTTTTGACATGTGGTAATTCATGATAAAGATGGTGGTATGGGTAGAGAATTTTCCTCTTAACCCTAATTGGAAGGATATGTTGAGCTGAGTTAGTCATAGATAGCAAGGTTTGCCCATCTATCTAGATATGGATACCTAGTATTGCTATTATAGAGGTTTTTCTCCGATTGCTCAGATTTTTGTCCGAATTTTCCTATAGTCTAAGCTTAGAATCCCTTTAATCGAACATTGGTTATAAAGGATTACCCGAGTTTTTCCATTCTACGTCTTGATGTATATTGGTTGTTCGGATCTGCTCTTTCGGATATAGGCGCGTTTCGTTAGTTCTTTCGTTGCATTGATTTACTCGATGACTATACAAACTTTCTTAAGGCACAATTGTTCCTAACTTATTAGTGTGTATCATCACTCCCTTGATTTGTATATCCCTTGGTTTTCCGTAACATCTTGGCGACGTTTAGTATCAAATGCTTTTTAGGTTTGCTTTGTGATTGTTATTTGGATAAGACCTTCATTTTCTTTGGGTACGTACGTCTTGCATGAGTTTATTGTACGTGATCGTTTGATTTTATGTTGAGTATAATGGTTCCTGGTTAAATTATTTTTTTCCTTCGTTTACAAATAATAAAATTGTGTTAGAGTCTGTACGGTGTTTTTACGATCCTTTTGGTATACGGCTCCTTGTGTATGAGTAACCATAATTTTTATAATTGATGACTAATTATAAAAACCCTTTGGAATTTTTTGTGTATGGTGTTTTGAGAAAACTGAGTATAAAATTATCTTTGTAAATAGACTTTTGTTTTATTACAAAAAGCAGTTTAAAGCAGATTCATAGTGTAAGGTACGATACACCAATAGATAACTCATCGACTAGATTTTTTTTATGACAACTATAATGAATTTTTCAAAGATTACATTAAGACAATTTTAATTATTATTTAAAACGATTTATTAATACTTAAAGTGACTTTCTTAATTTAAATTGGAGTTTATATAAAAAACGTTATTTAAATTGGTCTTTCGATTAAAGTCTATAATTTGGTAGAAAATTTACGTCCTTTTCCATTATTGATATTTTTTTTATTTTCATTGGTCAAGGTATCGCCTGTTGATTTTCTTTCGTTTACGCTTTCCCTCGGTGCATATACGCATCTTTTCTTTCAAAAGATTTTTATATCATTTGATCCACGTCTATTTGCATATGTGGAATCTCCTATATGCATTCTAGTCTTTGACTCGTTATTCGTTTGTTATCCTATTCGATTGATCGTAACCCTTGGAGTTCGTTGATACCGTTGAGTCATGGAAGCTTTGATGTGATTGTGGGAATGGACTGGTTGTCCAAGAGGAAGTTTGTGATAGTATGTCATGAGAAGGTGGTTAGGATACCCTTGGAAGGTGATGTGATACTTTAGGTTCAAGGTGAACGTACTCAAGGAGTCATGAAAACCTTAATGAATCAGGTTTGCAAACCGTACTGAGGTAGGTTTGTCATCGTATTCATTGATGACATTCTGACCTACTCAAAGTCGAAGGAAGAGCATAAAGTTCACTTGAAGTTATTGTTGGGTTACTGAGGAAGGAGAAGCTATATGCGAAGTTTTCTAGGTGTGAGTTTTGGTTGGAAGAAATGCATTTTCTTGGTCACGTGGTCAACCATAACGTAATCGCATGGATCCGAGTAAGAGTGAGGTAGTGAGGAATTGGATGATTATTCTTAGGATTGGCAGGTTACTACCGACGTTCATCACGATTTTTTTAGGATTGTTGAACCCCCTTACTTCCCTAATTGAGAGGAATCAAAAGTATGAGTAGGGCGAAAAAGAGGAAGAAGCGTTTCATACCTTGAAGAATAATTTGGGTGATGCTCCTATCTTGGCGTTACCAGACGGAATTGAAGATTTTGTAGTTTATTGCGATGCATCGAATCAAGGACTAGGTTGTGTGCTCATGCAAAGAGGTAAAGTAATCGCCTATGCATCGAGACAACTGAAGATTCACGAGAAGAATTATACAACACACCACCTAGAGTTGGGAGCTATCGTGTTTGCTCTTAAGATTTGGAGGCATTACTTGTATGGCACGAAGAGTGTCATCTACACGGATCACAAGAGCCTTCAACATATTTTTGACCAAAAGGAGTTAAATATGCGCCAAAGGAGGTAGATCGAGCTGTTTAGGGATTATGAGTGCGAGATTCGCTACCATCCTGGTAAGGCGAACGTTGTGGCTGATGCGTTGAGTAGGAAGGAGCGGCTGAAACCAAGACGTGTAAGGGCAATGGCTATGACTGTTCAGACTAGAATGAGAGAGAAGATACAGGCAGCCCAAAATCAGGCGTTTAAGCAGGAAAATATACTTGCAGAAGGCCTGCATGATTTAGATCAACAGATGGAAAAGAAGGAGGGCGAGAGTTTGTATTTCATGGACCGTATATGGGTTCCATTAGTTGGAGGAGTGAGAATGGTGATCATGGATGAAGCCTACAAATCTAAGTACTCTGTACATCCGGGAGCGGATAAGATGTGCCATGATCTTCGAGATATGTTGCTACATATGTTAGTAAGTGTTTGACGTGTTTTAAAGTAAAGGCAAAGCACCAAAGGCCTTCGGGCTTATTGCAACAACCTGAAATACCGGAATGGAAGTGGGATAAGATCACTATGGATTTTATCACTAAGATACCTAGGTCAAAGAATGGGCATGACACGATTTGGGTCATAGTTGATAGACTGACTAAGTCGGCTCATTTTCTGGCTATAAGAGAAGACTATAGTACGGAAAGATTGGCAAAGATTTACATCGATGAAATAGTCGCTCGACATGGAGTTCCTGTGTCGATTATTTCAGACAGATATGGACGGTTTACATTGTCACACCCCGTAAATTCCCGGTTAGTATTCCGACCCACTCCGGTCATCTACTTTAAATTTTATTCGTTACGTTAAAATCTGACAGTTTACCGAGGAGCTAAACTGGGTAAAAACTGAGAAACGTCATCGGACGCGTTCCGGCACTGGTTAAAAATTTATTTAGGCATTATATGTGTTATATTAGCTTTCCTGAGTGTTTCGTGATTTTTAATCACTTCCGATATTAATTTTAGGGTTTTATCCTTTAAATTGCGTTTTTCGCGTTTTAGACCAAACGGAACCCCGGAAACTCGAAATCTTTTCGTGTAAACTCAAGTTATCGTATTTCTAGTGTCATACTACTAAAAATTTCGTTCATCTCCTTTCCCTAGCCAAAATGTGGCGCCTAAACTACAACAACAAGTATACTTGAACTCTAAATTAAAGATTTGGCATCTTATTTTGAAAGCCTCACCCATGTGTGCATGTAAACTTGGAAAATGACACATGAGAGTGTCACTCTCATGAGTATACTTATCATACAACACTTGCATGTGAATACTTACACTATTCTTACACATTTGACTAGTGACTTTGAACCATATCCATCTTGAGTGAACCTTGGCTAGTAAAAATTTTGTGTGGTCTTGCCTTGTGAACCCAAAACCGGACGCACCCTATGGTGAGCCAAGAGGGAGTGGTTCAAGCCACATGACTTGAACTATGACCCACAAAAAGACCAAACACACCTTTGGTGTGTGTTGGTCACTTATGCACCATTTGGACCCTTCAAACCCTAACTCATGGCCTATATATATAACACTTTCTCTACACTAGGTCACTTCATTTCATTTGTAACTCACCAAAAATTTTCTTCCTCCTCCCTTGTGTCTCCTAGCTCACGGCACACCCCCACCAACATACACCATCCATATCTTTTGATTTCTAGCAAGATCCAAGTGTTTAAAGTTCATTCCTAGTTATATCTAAGGTGTTGTGAAGCATAAATTCTTTGATTTCAAGAATTATAAAATTAGGGTTTTCAAGATTTCTTGGGGTTTTTATAGATCTATAGTTTGTGGGTATAGATCTAGTGTTTTTGCTACTTGCTCTTCTTGATTTGTAAGTGTTCCTTGAATCTTTGTTTGGTTTCATCTATTATTTCTATAGATCTATGTTTGTTCATAAAGATCCATGTGTTTGTGTTAATTTTTACAAAAGAAATAAGTTAATATTTATCATCTCTTATAAAATGGAAGTAAATATTGTTACCACTTTATGTTTATGTTTTATAATATGTTCTTGGTGAGATTGAGAGTTGATGAGAGTTGCAACAATAGAGATTAGGTTGGATTAAGGTTAGTTTTGTGGTGGATTAAGGTTAGTTTTGTGGTGGATTAGTTGTAAATAAAGGTTGAACTAGATTAGGCACTAATATGCGAGTTGGGTTGATTTTTGTGGCACTTTCGATAAAAATAGCTTGCTGTCCCGACTTTGTTTTGGGGTTTTGAATGACTTAAAAATGTTTTCATTAGACGTAAAAGTAGTTTTTGAAGAGCTTATTTCGAATAGATAATTTTTCATATACCACACTTTAAAATCGGACATAAAACGGCCAAGTTATGGCCAAATGAAACTCGAAACATTTTTCGGCGAAAATGGAAATATTAATGACCAGATCAGCAGCTAAAACGGGCGATTCGGAGCCCTTCGGGTCCGAATCGGCTTAAGTATAAAACACGAAAGTTGTCCGGAATGAGATTTTACTATAATGTTGGCAACCGCTTAGCCTAAAAGTAAAAAACGAGAGACATTTTTACCACAAATCGGAAAAATAGATTTTTAAGAAAAACTCTAAATAATGCTTGCTGATTGGAAAAGAAAAAGGGGGTTTCGGGCACTTTCGGACGATTTTGGATGTTTTAAATGCAAGCGAAACATATAAATATGTTGGGTAATTAGTTAGAACAACTAGAAATGTCATGAAAGGTTAATTGAGATGACGACCTTAATAAAAAGTAGGATTATTAAAAATGGTACGAATTGGACATTTAGGCGATTTAAACATAAGGATTAGGCGGTTTAGAAATTGTTTAAGCGATTTGTAATATATGGAAACTTAAGAAAATAGGGGACGCTATTAACGTTTTGAAACTAAAAAGTTTCCAAAAAGGGAAAGTTTCTAAAAATAGTAATTTTTTTGCAAGTGTCGAGATTTAACTAAGACATGGTAAAGTTTCAAAGTCTTTTATTACTAAAACGCAAACACACTTGGATGCTTTAAATGATGAACATGGATGCTTTACTTGTTTCTTTGATAAATGCTAAGTCATACCCATACTTACTCTAGGTCGCGGCTAGACCTCCTTATATCTTCATCATTTGTTGTGGTTATCGCTTACCCTTGCTAAGGTGAGTTCATAGCCCCACATTTTTACTGATTTACAAACGCTTTATACTATGGGGTGAGAAACATTATTTTCTTTTAAATTGGACACAAGTTCTTTACGCGAGTTTTACTTGTTTATATGTTGCCTAAGTTGCTTACAAACCTACTACTGCCCAACTTATCATGAACTGTTAGTTTCTCGACCGAAGGACCAGTTGAGGGAGCGTGAGTGAATAGATAGATCTATGAGGACTATTTATCCCTATCCGCTTTGGTTCCACTTAACGAAGAACAAACGGATATATGTCATGTCGATTGTACATTATGGTGGTCTTTGGTTTGGGACACCGGTTTAGGGCAGGAATACTATGCAACAGGATGTAGCATGCCCTGTTGATTAATTAGCTTCAGTGTCATGAGCTTAGTGCAACAGTAAATACTTTTTATGTGATGCTGTATTCGTTATAGTAGTCACATACGTTTTGAAATCTTGTGGTCCACTCTTGTATTAACTTAAACCTATGAATTCACCAACATTATGTTGACGTTTTAAACATGTTTTCTCAGGTGCTTAGCTTGGATTGATTCTTGATGCTATGTGGAGTCTATGTGCTATGTGACTTCGCCAATTTCAAGACTTGTCTATTATTTACTCGTTGTCATTATTAAAACTTTGTTATGCTTCCGCTACTTTTAACTTAATTATTATGGGTTGTAAAACTTAAATCTATTTTATTTTATGCAACGAGTAAACTTTTTCAAACGTCCATGTTTAGTGGTCGTTCTTTATTGCTTTGTGATCGGATTGTTACGACGTCATGCCCTCGGACATGTATTCCGTCTAGGCCCCGTTTGGGGGTGTGACATAAGTAATAGTGTTCACGTTGGTTTCCATACTTGCATTTAAATGAAACCGATTAAGCCTTAGCTCATTATTAAACCACGTTTTACATGTTTTAACATATCCTAACACCACACAAGTCTTATACATGTATCTGTATGTACGTGAACCATGCATGGGTTGAACCATGCATGTTCACACTTATGTTAACTTGTTAAGCACAAGTTAACCGTGACCCATACGACTAGCCAAGAGAAAGCGAGTAAGACATGAACATATAGAAGTTAGGGTTCGACTTACAATGGTCCTAGTGCTTGGTTTCGAGTTAGGAAAACAACCCAAATCGTATACACCCGATTGTATATCAAACCCAAAGCTTCAAAGCTTTTAATGACCCGAATAGTATAACCCAATCCTAGCTTAAACCCGAATCTTTCTTGCTCCCAAACCCTTAGACGTATAACCCTAGCTTCTTGGTCACTAGGTTATATCTTGGAACTCTTGATTACAAAGTGTGATGTCATGTTTGTGTGGGTTGTATTTCGGCTGTGGTGACTCAAAACAAAGAGAGAAACAAGGATGGTTTTTGGTAGTATGTGGTTAAGCGAATGAGTGTATAAACACTCTTAGTTGTGAACTCTTGTATTTATAGATAAAATATCTCTAAACCATTTCCTAAAACTATGTCTCATTAGCTTAGAGAGGTGGTTCGATGATAATATATATATATAACATATAAGCAAACACTCAACCAAATACCTTTGACCAAGGAAAGAAGTCAAAATTCACTAAATAAAATATATATGAAACCGGAAGTATGAGTTCCCGGGTCGTTATGTCCCAACGAGGCTTGAATGGAAAATCGAATGACGGATTGATGATTGATGTTTGAATATGACAATGAAATGATGAGTTTTCTATTTCTACAAATCAAATATACAAAAACGATTAAATAAAACCTAAAAACGAAAGCTATATAACTTAAAACCTAAAACGAGGGCTAAAAACCTAATTTTTTTATTAAAAATTACACTAAGTGGAGAAAAAGTGCAGAAATTTATCAAAATTAAAAACACCAAATTTTATCTAATGGTTAAAGCTTAATTAAACTAATTAAAACTAAACCTAACTAATAATTATACTAAAACTAACAAGGACTAACAATGGACTAACGACAGGGACTATTTGTGACAAAAGACCAAAATAAATTCTTTTTTTTCTTACCCTGAACCCCAATCCCGATTTTAGTCCAAGTCCCCAAAAAGTGCTGATTTTAAAAAATCATTTTTAGCCAAAACACAAAACACGAAAGTTGTTCACAACATGTTTTTAAGCAACTTTAATAAAGACACCTTGCGAAAATAAGCACTTTATAAGCTCCAAAAAGCCAATTTAGCTGCTGATTGCAAAAAGTTGCTTAAATTTTTGGTTTTCGGTATTTTGGACACTACAAACTCAAAATAAGCTAAAATTCAAAAAGGAGAGATGTTTTGGAAAGCTTATATGTTGCTTAATCTGATTCCAAAAAGCTTTTTCAACCAAACACAACTTAACTTAACTCAATTTGCATCAAAAAGTAGTAAACTCTAACTTTTTCTTAAATAAGCCAAATTCAAAATAAGCTAAAATCACCAATAAGCCAAACTGAAAAGTGGGCTTTTGGAAATAAGCTCACTAATGAGTCCTTATTAAGCCTACCTATTCACTCTTTTAAATAAGCCACTAAAATAAGCACAATAAGCAGAAATCACTTCACTTGGGTTACAATTGCCCTATTTATACTAAAATAAATTAAGGTCTTGGTTTCTTGGACTCTCTTCTCTTCTTTCTTCTGTGTTTCTTTGTAGAGACAAAAACCAAGTGTGTTTGTTGTGTGAGGTGATTCTAAAACAAATCTCAGCCTTCAATTTCTTTTGTGCTTCTTTAGAGTCAATCACAGCCATCGAAAAGCTTGGAAAGTGGTGAGGGATTGCCAATATGGCACTTATATAGCTTGGGGGGGAAATAAAGGAGTGGTTGAAATGATTTTTCTAGGGTGTTGAGTGTTTTACAAGGAGAAGGTATGGGAAGACATCCCTACTCTGTACCTGGGTTTTGTTTGGGCGGGAAAGATGGAGTTTGGGGAGGTTGGCAGCTTTGGCCCCTCATTTCTTATAACAAACTTCGCCCGGTTTGCAATTTCAACCCTTGTCTTTTAACTCTTGTAATACAACTTGAGGTTTGGCAGTTTTAGTCCCTTAAGTTGTATTTTCTTCATGTGGCTGACTTTTGACTTTGACTGACTTTGGCTTCGGATTGACTTTGTCTTTTCCATCCCGTGCTTGGTTTGGTCGTTTTTGGCTTTCTTTTTGAATATCCGTTCCTGCACAATTCAAATGCAAAACATACAAATACAATGTATCTTTGGTACGTTTTTAGTCTTTTAAGTCCGTTTTTAATGGAAAATGGTATGTGTAATTAAGCACATACCAAAATCCCCCATACTAAGGTATTGCCGTGTCCTCACGCAATGTTATGAAGTAAACACTCAAGAAACCAAGAATCTTAATCCCCCTCGACTAATAACCTCGAAAAGTAGCTAGGCGTTTGTCAAGGGGAACTAAAGAATCAATAGCTTCGACAAGTCCCGTTTTCACCAAAAAAAATTTATATGTGTACACTAACTATCCCTAATTTTTTTGGATTTTCCTTTTTCTTTTCTTGACTGCCTGTTTGACTTCCTTTATTTTATAAACACTGGGATCATAGAATGAGAAGCGTCCATAGAATAATCTACGGATAAGTGAGGGGTTTAAACAAGTTATGGATTTTCTGAATACACACACCATAAAATATGCTTTAACCATTAATCCCACTATATATACTTCGTGTATTGAACAATTTTGGGCTACTGTCAAGGTAAAAACGGTCAATGGGAAACAATAGTTACAAAGCCTAATGGATGGAAAGAAGATAGTTGTTACTGAAGCATCTGTTAGAAGAGACCTTTAATTAGATGATGAGAAAGGTATGGACTGCTTGCCTAATGCTACCATTTTTGAAGAACTTACAAGAATAGGGCATGAAAAACTTTCACAAAAGCTAAGTTTCTATAAGGCATTCTTTTCTCCTCAATGGAAATTTCTTATTCATACTATTTTGCAATGCCTGGGTGCTAAGACTACTGCATGGAATGAATTTAGTAGCACTATGGCTTCTGCAATTATCTATTTAGCTACAAACTAAAAGTTTAACTTTTCTAAGTATGTTTTTGAAAGCATGGTGAAGAACTTGGATAATGCTGGTAAATTCTTGATGTATCCAAGGTTTATACAAGTCTTTTTGGATAATCAATTAGTGGGGATGTCAATTCACAAGAGGATTTATGTTACACCCTCTCACATAAAGAAGATTTTTGCTAACATGAGAAGGCAATAAAAGGAAAAGACTTTTCTGGAAGGGAAACACCCTTATTTCCAACCATGGTGGTTCAAGCTCAAGAAGAAATAGGTGAAGGTTCAGCAATGCCAACTGATCCTCATCACACACCCATCATTACTAAACCTTCATCATCTCAACCTCGAAGGAAACAAAAATCAAGGAGGTCAAAGAGAAAAGACACTGAGGTACCTCAGCCTAGTGATCCTTCAAATATAGTAGATGAGGCTGTTAATAAGAAGCATAGAATGTAACTTAAGGAATTTATGGATTTTTGTACCAAATTGCAACAAAGATTGCTTGACCTGGAGAACACAAAGACTGCTCAAGCTCAGGAGATTATAAGTTTAAAGAAGAGAGTCAGAAGTTAGAGAAGAGAGAAGAAAGGAGGGTCAAGAACTCATAAGCTCAAAAGATTATACAAGGTTGGTAGATCTGTAAGAATAGTTTCCTCTGATGAAGCTCGTTTGGTGATTAGGAGGATGCATCTAAACAGGGGAGGAAAATTGATGATATTGATGCTGATATAGATATTACCCTGGTGAATGATGCTGTGAATGATCAAGATATGTTTGATGTGAATGATCTTGCTGGTGAAGAAGTATTTGTTGCAGAACAAGGAGTTCATGATAGTAAGAAAGATGATGTTGCTCAAGTTAATACTGCTGTTACAATAGTTAGTACCTGCAGTAACAATTCCAGTTAGTGCTGCTACAATAACTGAAGATGAAATAACTTTGGCTCAAGCACTGGCAGAATTAAAAAGTGTAAAACCTAAGGTTACTACTGCTATAACAACAACTACTAAAGGAATTCTTCTTCAATAGCTAAGTGAATCAATAACAACAACAACAACAACAATTCCTTCAAAGGACAAGGGTAAAGGTATAATGGTTGAAGAACCTTTGAAGATGAAGAAGAAAGATTAAATCAACTTTGATGAACAAGAAGCTATAAGATTACAAGATGAATTTGATAAGGAAGAGAGACTTGCAAGGGAGAAAAATGAAGCCAATATAGCCTTAACTGAAGAATGAATAACATTCAGGCTTAAGGATTGAGAATGATTATGAATTGCTCAAAGACTGCAAGCAGTAAGCAAGAAGAGTTGAATGTTGATGAGAAGGCTACAATGTTTCAACAACTCTTAAAGAAAAGAAGAAAGCACTTTGCAGCTAAGAGAGCATAAGAAAAGAGAAATAGACCACTACAAGAGCTTAACAAAGGAGTATCATGTGTACTTACCTGAAGAATATGGCAAGATGGAAGCCTAAAGACTTAAAGAGCAAGTCCTTTGCAAATATTCAAGAATTGTTTGACAAAGCTTTCAAGAGGGTGAACACCTTTGTTGACTTCAGAACAGAGTTGTGGATAGGCCATGATGTAAATGGAAGACGGATCAAGTGGAAATCAGAAGTAATGGGAAGAAAGTTCCAAGAAAGTAGATGATTAGCACAAGGAAAGCAGTTCCTAAAAGAGCAGGAGTGGAGTGTAGCTAGAACAAGGAATGCAAATAGCAGAAGGGTGTGGATGATGCATCAAGACAGCAAACTAAGATAAAAGAGCTTATGAAAATGATTCCGTAGGTGAGAGGAAGTAGCAGTTGATGTATACATTTAGTACCTAACCTCTAAGCATTGTTGACTGGAAGATTGTTAAAGAATGAAAGATCAGCTACTATGAAATTATAAGAGTTGATGGAAGTTCAAAGAGGTACTCAGCCTTTATTCAGATGCTTAGAAGCTTTAACAGAGAAGATTTGGAAACTCTGTGGAAATTGTTTAAAGCTAAGCATGGGTATACAAGGCCAGAGGAGGGCTATAAGAGAGTACTATGGGGTGATCTAATGACAATGTTTGAACATCATATAGAAGATACAGTGTGAAGGAATTTACAAGTAAACAAAAAAGATGGTTTTGGGGAAGCTATTTGATTCCTGTGGAGTACACTTTGTGTAGGTTTCAAAGTCTGCATGTATGTATGTTGGTAGAGAAGAAGATATCCTCTCTTTCACCTGCTATAATCACAAAGGATGCTGAAATAAGAACTGGCAAGCTGATCATTGGAATGAAATATGTTATCAGCCTTATTAGGCTCATTACAAAAGCAAACTAAGAATCAATAAAGTGTTTGGAAGCATCATCCTGGTGATTAATGAAGCTTTTAATGAAGAAACTTAATGTTTTTGAAGATAATTATCAAGTTTAGGGGAGGATTGTTGAGATTAAAAGACTTCTTAATGATCTTAGAGTTACTGCTGCTAAGTTTTGTGTTACTACTGCTAAGCAAAAGTTAGTGCTGATCATTAACTTTAATGAAAAATATGCTAAGTGGTTAGTACTGCTAGTGTTAACCCCACTACCCACCACCTTTCAAACTTAGTACTGCTACGTGTATATTAAAACTGGCTAGTTACTCTCTGGGCTTTACTATAGTTAGTACTGGTAGAGTAAACGGTTAGTAATGTAGTGAAGATCAGAAAGCAAAATATTCTAAGTAGTTACTACTGCTTGTACATAGTTAATGCTGCTAGTGTATAAGTTACTAATGCTAGTGTTCAGAGTTAATGTGGCTGGTACAAAGTTACAACTGCTAAAAGGATAAAGACTGCTCAAAAAAGATAAAGATTGCTTAAAGATCAAGATTACTTAGTTATAATGGATTGTTATTTATAGATAGATCTTTAAGAATATTCTAAGTTTTTGTAATATATTGTAAATCGACTAGGACTCCTTGTTGTATAAAAGGAGGTCTAGGGCATAGAGTTTGATATCAGAATCATATCTAGAAATCTTTTGTTTTTGATATCGTCATAGCTTTAAGGTTTTGTAACCCTAATACTAGAAGAGTATTCGTATTATTTGTAATAATAATATTGGAGCTTTTATTGTTGAATTAAAATTGTGTTCTTGTGTTAGTGTTTCATTGAAGAATTCTTCTTATATTAAAGATTAGATTCCGCATAATCTTTAGTATTATCAAAAACAAAGTTTTTAACTTAAGTTGTGATTAGATTTTTCTAGCATAACTAAAAACCTTACACAATGCTAAGGAATTCAAGGATTCTATTGAAGTGGGATCAACACGTAAACCCACTCGCAACCCGCTAATATTTACGAAATAGCATCTCGGGTATTTACAAAATAGCACATCACACTATGTGTCAAATTACAAAAACTAGCCTCACTTTAAATTTTTTATAAAATACCCCCTCCCCCACTAACAGTCATTAAGTAATGACCGTTAGTTTAATTTTTTTAACAATTTACGAAAATAGTTATTGGGGTCGGTCGTTACATAACGAATGTTAAATAACGACCGTTAACTTAATTTTTTTTAGCAATTTACAAAAATAGCCCATGAGGTTATTTGTCTGTTGCAGCGTTAGTCCTTCGTGCTCCGTATCGGAGCGTAGGTAACCCACCTCGTTCATAACAATTATGTGTTGCCTGGTTATTAAATATATGGTTAGTCATGTTGAGTATGAGCTTTGTGTGATCAGTTTAATAAAGCATCATTTATCCTTTAATCATATACTTGACCAATTCACTAAGAGCATCTTTAATGTTAACACTAATTGTACTTTTTGCACTAAGATAGTTCAAAAAGTACAAAAATGTTCTTCAATATTGACACTAAATATGCACACTATCTTAGTGTAATGAATAATAATATAAAAAATGCAGCAAATATCAGGGCCACTCATGGTTACGGTTGACCTATGCCTTTAATTATTTACGGAGAGGCCAACACTAAATACAAGAAATAAAAGTAATATAAATAGAAACTATCATTGACGATAAGTAAAAAGTATTGCTAATATTCCAAAAACAATGAAACACCGGTACTAAAAAAAGCGTTTAACCAAGTTACATCGTTATATCTAATACACAAAACAACGTACGGTAATATACCTTATGTGTCATGCTCAGTGATTATGTGTGTTTTTACTTTTGATTCAACGTTGGTTAATAGGATATTAATAAGTAATCATTACCTATTTGTAATTGAGTTTCCTTATATATACTAATCACATGTGCCCATGTATTCTATTTGGATGTTACTGTTTTCTGGTTATGCCTAATAGGAATTTACGCTGGTGGATTTCTTGCAGTTAAGTTTGCAAAATTGCGTTTTGTGCATTGGCATATAGGCATAAATCACTATTTTTACAAAGTGTTACATAAACATCTTTGCTAGATCATTTGATGTGTTAGAACGAATTTAGGAATAAGAGTTAATAGTTTGTCAAGTGTGTAGAAAAATAATGTCCTAAGATCATATGTTAAAATCCGTCAACTAAAATATTTCCAACACATTAACTCTCTTCCAACAAGATGTCTAAATCTTTTCATCACTTGCGTTGTTTGACCTTGGGTTGGTTAAACAAATTAAAGATTGTATTAATACATTGGTAATTAAGTAAAAGAAAATGTATTATTTAAACTTTGCTTCATGCTTGCATTGTTCGAATAACACACAATAATTATATTACGTTTCTATAATCGTTATAGTATTTTACAAAAGATGTGTGTTGTATAAAAATGGTTAGGAAAATTATTTATATATCATTAAAATTCAAAAACTATTCATGCTAGGTATAACACCATAGTTTTTCCACACAGCAAAAAATATGACAAATTTTCGAAGTAAGAAATTAACTTGTCATTATTCATCAACCTCACCATACAACTAGTCTTAGGATTAATGGAACACACTATGAAAATATTTATTTTTTTTCTTTTAAAAGAGTGTTCGTGAGTGTTACATGACTTACGTGTTAATTGTGCACCTACACTATGTTAGTTTAATGTATGACAATTAATATTTAAATGTCATATAGTCTTACACATTAATCTTGGTGATTATTGTGTTAATGAATGCTTAGATTAAAAAACTTGCATGATTTTATATCTATATATCTTATGCATCTAGGTATATATTTCCTCATACTAGAATATTTTTCTTCGCGTCCGTGTCACAAATCTAAAAAGTCAAAAGAGTCATAAAACGGTTTATATCTCCTAGAGTATTCAATCACACATTTCCTTAATCATCATCTTGTTTTCTTCCGAATAATCCACTCTTTTGTCAAGGAAATGTTAGATACTAATCTAACACTCCTTCTAGTAGGCCTGACAACTTAAATATTTCATTCGAAATATTCAAGTATCTTTAACTTGCAATCACAAATGTAAAAGGTCATATTTGAAAATCCGTATTCAAGCCCTTTAAAAACATAAGTTAAAACACTCTCCTATTCTCATCGACGAAAACATCCTTTTCTCTTCGACGAAAACATTCTTTCTCTTCGAAAGAACATTCTTTCCCTTCGATGAAAACATTCTTTTCTCTTCAACAAAAACATTCTTTCTCTTCGACGAAAACATTCTTTCTCTTCGACAGAACATTCTTTCTCTTCGACGAAAACATTCTTTTCTCTTCGACGAAAACATTCTTTTCTCTCTGAAAAAAAAAATTCTTTCTTTTTGACGAAACATTATTTCTCTTCGACAAAAAACATTCTTTTCTCTTCAGACGAAAACATTCTATCTCTCTAGACGGAAAACATTCTTTACTACTTCAACTGAAAAACATTCTTTCTCTCTGATGAAAACATTTTTTTTGACGAAAACATTGTCTCTCTTCGACGAAAATAGTCTTTGTCTTTCGATCACACCTCTTCCTTCTCACTCAACCACGCCTCTTCAACCATAGAGATGTCTAATCTCTTTCCTCCACTATTTCCACTATCACCTTTAAGACAACAATATACCTCGTCGTGTAATTGTTTATGAATATTCGCAATGCTCGAGAAGAGCGACATAACTTTGTGAGTATAGTTTATCCTACGCTAACCACCATCTGTCTTGACATTCTCTAGCTCGTTGTCTCTAACTTCGTTTGTTTTCTTCTTTATTTATTTCTTTCTTTCGCGGACGAAACACACTAAAGATACGTCACCATTTCCTTCGGGACAATGTCCAAAAGGAAACATCTCCATCGAAAAGTTACGTCTGTAAGATACATCGAATAGACATTATTTCTTTTACCTACATTCCATAATATCAATTTCTTCTTTTCTTCTAGTTTGATTCTAGTCTGTGTTCCACTTTCGTGTAGACAACTTAATACTTCATCGAAGTATTTTAAGCACCTTTAACTTGCGAAATGCAAATCAAAATGTCACTCCTTTCCAAAAATTCATCAATTGCCCTAAACATCCCTTCTGTTGGCAGTCCGACGGCCCCTAGACCTAATCTGGCGGCCTCCAAATATGTCTAGGACCGCCGACAGCAGGCTTGTGATATGTGTCGTTTCTTTTTCAAATCATAAAATGAACACATCCTTTTCTCTCTCTCTTTCTTGCTGCCACGAGCTAACGTCTATCATCTTATCCCAACACAAATAAGCATCGTTGCTTATATTGTCATTAGTCAAGTGAATTTCATCATGAAATGCGTCTCACTCTCAAACACAATCCTTATAATCGTCATACTCACAAATCCCCTCACATCGTTGGTTACCCCCCCCCCCCCCCCCCCCCCCCCCCAACCCCCCCCCACCCCCCCCCCCCCCCCCCCCCCCCCTAGGACGACCGCCCCAGTTCCCCCCTATGACCGGGTGCACAAATCTTTTTTAACCATAATATAATAGAGTTAAAAAGTAAATTAAAACGAAGATTTCATTAAAATGATAGGACTATAAACACATTTCGATGGACCAGGTGCATTTATGATACATTTGGGAAAAATCGTTGTTTTCTGAAAAATCAGCACTACATCAAAAAAATCCATAGGTGTCCCAAGCACCCGCGGGATACCCCGGTCCTCATTTCTCGTAAGCGTCTTTTCTCACCCTAAATGGCCTTTTCACTTCTAAACGGTTCTTCTCACTTTTGATAGTCCTCTCACTTCTAATAGACTTCTCACTTCTGATAGTCGCTTCTCCGTCTATAGCCTTTTGGCTTTCTAAACGTTTCCATACTCACTTCCTATATGTTTCTTTTCACTTCTCAATAAGTCTTTTCACTCTACATTTAGTCCCACTTCTAACATTTCTTTTCTCTTCTAATAGTCTTGTTACTATTAAAATTCCTCATATATCTCGTGACAATCAAATTATTTCATCTGAAATATATAAGTAATTTACGAAATGCAAATGTCACTCCTTTACAAAACTTTCCACTTTCTAGAAGGTGAAGAACATGAAGAAGATCTTGAATCTTTAAGTGTTATTGAGTCACCAGATTGTTGCGTCTCTCTTTATTTCTTCCACCTTTAAAGAACTACCACCTCACTTCACATACCCACCTTTGTTCCTCAACATTGTCTACTAACAAAACACCAAACAAACATTTAAATTCCTAATCATCCATCTTTGTCTCGATAGGATCATATGCATATTAATTGTTAGTGCAAATGATATATCAATCATTTCTAACAACCTCTTGTCAACACCTTCCTTCTTTAGTCTTGCTCATTCTTCCTCACCTTTTAGCTTTATGGAATCTTTCTCATTCTCATCTAAGAGCTTATCGTCTCTATTCTCGTCTAATTTTCTTATATATACATATATATATTGCATTTATCTAGCCAAGACTAGTAAGCGACATTCGTTCCTACCACTTTAAATGGTCTTTCTCACAATATTTGTGTCTCAAAAAAATAAACGAATCTTATTCTCGTTTATTAAAGTTCGGTCGAATCTTAGTCATTAAAAATATGTCTTGAGTCTTTTTATTTTAATCATTTAGGTAGTTGATTTTGAAGTAATAGTTTCATTGTGTCTAGTTTCTATTTCTTTTTCAATGGTGTCGTTATTTTAGAATTTATAACACCTAATTGTACATTTTTAATTCCATCATAATATATATGTATATTTATTATACTTATATATATATATATATATATATATATATATATATCTCTATATATATATATATATATATATTGCACTCGTCTTACTAACTTTCGTTTTGTTAGGCACATCTATTATCATGAAGTCACTTGCGTGCCACCAAGCCAAGTGGGAGGAATACACGGGAAGAGCACTTACAAGCAATATACTCATTTATAACTGTGAGTTCAATCGAACATCTTGTGTTTCAGATGGTAATCTATTTGAATCCTAGATCCACTAGAGTCACTATGCAAGGAAGAAATTTAACTTCGTTCGGGGTCTAACAAGCAAGGGGGAGCTCAAAGATATATGAATAAATAGAATGGAGTTGGTTAAACCATGATGATAGAAGACTTCACTGGGATGATGCAAGCTCACCTTTATAGGAAGATAGGATTGGGGATTATCAAATACAATGCAGGGTTCATTCATACTCTAAATACTTCACTTCCTCCACTTCAAAATCACCCTCAACCTTAAGGTCCTCTTCTCATACCTTTAACTTATATACTTAAAGTTACCACTTTCCTATCATGCATTCTTCTCATCTATCATAACCTCCTCTAAATTATCCAAGAAATACACAATCACTTTTACCTTTATTTCTCATTTCTTCTCTACATACCTCAAACCTATATACTCGGAGCACCTACCTTCTTCTCATTCCTCAAACGTATATACCCGGAGCACATACCTTCTTCTCATGTCTTCTTCTCAAACCTCCAATCTATTAGATCCAAACCCATTCATTCCCAATAATACCGTTTTTTGCTTAGGACAAAAGGGGGAGAGGGAGAGTGTAAAACGAGTAAACTTTAAAGTTTTTACTATTGTGTTATAGTTTACATAGTTTGTCATTCATCAAAAAGAAATATACATCAATCCTACAAATAGAACCCCCTAAAGCGAGGGGAGAATTGGAGGGGGGTGGGAGAGGAGTGGGGAGATGGCGAAGATTGTTAGTGCAAATATTACGATATTTAATCTATACGGTCTCTTTATGTTTTGGTGATGACAAACATGTAACTTGTAATACGTAACGTAAAGTGCGCAAGTTACTCGTAATCATAAATCATCAATGCATACATGCATCTACATCTCTCGACGTCTCAAGTCTACTTCAACACCGACATTTGTTTGCACCTGACGTAAAGCACGTAAGGTATGTACAAACAACATTAAACTTATAGGATGAACAAAAAAATAAGTTTTTGTCTTAAACATTATATTTTTATAAATGTAACAAAACAATTTCTCAAAAATTAATTAGACAAATAATTTTTGAATTATAAAAGAATGATTTACCAGTATGTGGTAATTATTTCAAAATTCAAATCTGGCTATTTTCCCCCCTAAAACAAGTGTCACTTTCACCAGATAAACATTTCACCTCAAGAAGACAAAAATAGGAGTGTCTGTCAAGGCGGCCCCCGTAAATACGGCGGTCCCCCCGGCGGCCCCCTAATATATCTGGGGGCCGCCACTTTCAGACAACTGTTTTTAGCTCCTATAAATAGTGGGTTACTTCTAACTATTTTTACAACCTTTTTGCACGAATTTCTTTCAGTTTTTTCTCTCTCTAGATCTCACTAAATCTCTCTAAATCTTTGATCATTTAACTTGTTTAATCTTGTTTAAATGTGATCCAATCTTCCATCCTTTCCTTTCCCTCCAAGTGCAAGGAGAAGAAACTACTTCTCATTGTCAAGATATGAAGTTATGTAGTCTAGTTAGTCTACTTGTAACATTTGTTACATATAGATTGAGTCCATGTCTTCCAATCTTTAGTAGTGTCTATATCCGAATGGTGTATAAATTCAGAAGGGTTGATGGTATGTCGGTTAGTAATTTAGGTCCTCAAAATTCAAGTTGTAGGGTTGGTAGATTGGCTTCTTTTTTTTTCTTCTTTTTTCTAGCTAAGATTTTAGAACTCGACCCATTTTAGCTTAGTGTTAAGAAAATATTGTAAGTGATGCGCGTTTATGTGTTTAGGCAATAAAAACAAGGTTTGTTATGTTGGGACATTAAAAATACTATACGCGGTTTGGTTGTACCCCTGAAAGAAGGATCAGAATCTAGCTTAGCAGCGGTAAATAATGTAAGATTTTATAAGGTTTTCTCTGTCGAATGGGAGGATTGTTGATTAGTGAAGTAACTCTCGAGTTGGGTACTCGGGGAGTGGAGTAGGGCGAAGAGGAGCTTCGTGACCGAACCAATATAAATCACCATGTCAGTTTGCATTTTCTTTTACCTTTCGCTTGACTTATTTCTTTACATTTACCGCTTTACTTTTATACTTGCATTATGCTTATGATTATGTGAATGGTTGTGTATATATTATTAGTTAAGGTTGTGTAGTTATTTGTACTAAATGTTGTATGTGTGGTTATATTGTTAGAATATGTGTTAGCTATTGTTAACCTATTATTGACACTTCTCATATTGCGTCAAACTTGAACGGGTATTGATACAAAAGATTTTTTACGTTTTTAAAGAAAACCTCTTCACCCCATATACAGTTTCCACATTTCTTTATTTAAGATAACATAGTATGGCCGTAGATGGTCTAATCAAGAGCAATAAGGTGTGATTTTTGGCTGTCCTCTTATGGTGGCCTTTTAGGTAGGAGAGGAGGGGAGGAAAATATTATTTTTAGTGTGTATAATACTTGTAGTAATAATATCTCAAAGGTGGTGAAGGTATTAGGTATGTTGTGCATGCATGAAATGTAATGCAAGACTTGAATGATTTACGTAAAATTTGTAAAATCGAATGCAAATGACATATAAATCATGCTCATGAGAATGATAATGTACCAATTAAGTGTAGATTGAACTTAGTCTAGAGATGGAATATGTTCAAAGTTGTTTATTGTTACACATGATAACTCAACGGTTATACGTAAAAATCAAATATCCACGTGTTCAAAGTAAAACGTTAAAATTATAGGTAAATGTTAACTTGGGAAAAAATGTTAGTTGTCACCACTTATTTATCCATATGGTTACATATAAAATCTTTAGCGTATGTGGGAAAAGTATAATTATAAAATTGCCATGGATTTACGTCTCCTGTTACCGCCTTTATTGTGAAAACGCCCTTTTTTCTCGAATATTGATCTTGGACCAAAAAATTAAAATTTTTACTCATACGCATGACTCGGGAATTACCTTGTGTCATTATTTTATAAAATGACCAAAATAAATTAACATTTACTTCTTGAAAGTATTATTAAATGAAACTAGACTCAACTAGCTTCAAAATGGCGAGTGGCACGCCTTTTAACTCTTTACGGTTTGGTTTTTACGGCAAAAACAAAATTGACAAAAACCGAAGAACATTCTGATGTAATTTAGCGGCCGGCCAAGGTTCCTGGTCGCCGGCTAAAGCCCTTCAGAGGCCTTTAGCCGCCAGCAAAGGCCCTCCAGCCGCTGGCTAAAGCCCTCAGGCCTACACTACTTTACCCAAATTGCCCTTTTTACCCAAAATTCAACTTCCGGGACTTGATACTTTACAAGGACTTCCAGAATTAACATAACATATTACTTCATTAACAAATACATTTGTGGACTAAATTTCCTATAAACATGTACCTCATGGGTTTTGCCAAACACCCATTTTGACCCGTTTCATAGAAAACACTTAAATAACATTCTTGGCCATCATTCCGCAACAAGACCTAAACTTAGACATTTCAACATGACAATTACAATTAATTTTAGGACACTTTGAGGGTTTCAAACCATGATTAGAGTCCGGTGTTCCCTTACTTTTCTTAACGCATAATCAATACATTCCATCTTGTGCCTTTAAAACTCTAAGCCTTCACCCAAATGCCGTACCTTTAAATCGTTTTAACATTCAATAAAACATTTTAACTTAAACACGTAAGCTTTCGCTTAGTAAGTAACCGGTTAAAACATGATTAATATATCAATCATTCATATTCGTATCATAAACATATACCATTAGTCCATGTCCATTCCATACATCATAAGCATCTATACCACTATACGCCATCACACAAAACATTAACATCAACTATTAACTCATTAAAAACATCAAAACACATAACTATATAAACACATACCATTTGCTTAGTCCTTAAAACCTAAAGAAACAACCTACACTGACTCAATTAATAAGTCGCCATGTATCTATTTGTTCTAAAAACCACAACTAAGTCCTTAAAACTTACATTCATCATACAAGATTTGAAACATCAATATTTAACATATCCTCAACCAAGGTTACTTACCTTGCTTCCATGGCTTATTAACAAGGACCGTCATCTCCATCATCCTCTTACGCCTCTAACCAATGAATAATCACAATCATAAAACACTTTATAAACTTAAACAAATAAAGGGTTTTCTAACCATACCCAAAACATACTCTATCTCAATACTAAACTTAATTTGATCACTAACCATGGATCATATCTCAAAAAACCTCCATAATTACTAACTTTATTCAATACCACTTAACCCTTGATTACTATAACACCTTATCTTTACTTTAAAACTATCTTTACCCAAAATCCCTAATTTTCCTTAAGAACCCTAATTCATAATTAATCAATTAACTCATAATTAGAGGTTACTTACTTGAGGGAATGATTTAGCTAAGATTATCTCTTGAATTGTAACCCTTAAACACCATCACATGATCATTATTATTTCTTGATTTCCCTCTCTTTTTCTTGTTGTGTCGTCACACCCAAAACACCAACACTACTGGAACTTTGTTGAATGCCAGGGAAATTTTAAGATAATTATAAATTAGTTAGGACTTTGGTCTAATGACACTTTAGGTCCCTCATTTCCTCTTTCTTCCTAATTGTGACACTTCTAAACCATTTTCATAACATATTAACTTATAGTTGACTACCGGGTTTGACTAACCAATCACGCAACGCATTCAAACTTATAATGTCGGTATGTCAAACTATTCCTATGGCATTATCATATATACACTAATACCATAAAGATGGTTTTGGGGTGTTATAAATATATCCCCCTTATTTAGATTTCGTCCCTGAAATCTCTTCGTCTAAATTTTAACCAAAACTTGGTCATATTAACCTCACATTTCATCTTAGCATTCTCAAACATATACTTAACTAGTTGCATCAACCTACATGGTTTTGCAACTCTAGAGCCATGCAGTATACATCTAATTATCCTATCCTGTTCTACCTTTACCTCGATCCTTTCTATCATACTTACATTCTTTCTAATGACATACCTCAATTAGGTGACATTTTATTATTTCTAATTCCTTCAATTTAGTAACTTTTTCTCTATATCATTACGTTTCCGTTCATTTCTTTTCTAAATTTTCATAAAGATCTACATGTTACTTGAGAAATTGCGTTATCTTGACTTATCATACGCCAACATTAATTTCTATACTCTTCTTTATTTAATCGTAACCATCTTGAACATTTTTTTTTATCGTTCTCCATTATAAGACTTTGCTTTCATTACTTTTTTCTAGTTAAAATTCCTCCTCAAGGACTATTTGTCACTTAAGAGAATTTAATACTTTTGACTTCATACATTCAAACTTCAATTAATACTTTCGCATTTTACATAATGGTGCTAATACAACTTAGCGACCACCATAACCATTACTTACATTGAAATCATGCCATAAGGTATATTATAACATCAATTTAATTTTCATCCTTAGTTCCTTATATCCTAACTCTCTTTGACTTAGCTTTCTTTCTAAAGTTTCTACTAAAGGTCGCATTCTAACTCTTATTTCATCTATCTTATTTTAACCAATTTTAAACTCTCATCTTCTACTTCTTTGATTTTTCTCATGATATGCCGAGAACACATCAGCCCACTTATCCATACTCTTTTTTACATTGAGAAGATCCCAATCAATGAAAATAAGGAAGTATTAACTTATGGTTCGGTGATTCACAATTTCTTTATTTAAATGAAGAGGCATCCCAATCCATTTAAATAAGGAGATTATAAACCATCCTACTTATATGCTTCCATCATAACACTCAAACATACTTAAGTCTTCATTACTTTCCATTATTCACATATCAATAACTCATTCATTTTTAATATCGTCTTTTATAGTCTTGGATCCAATCTCCTTAACTTTTTCCATAGGAAAATTTGGCTTCTTCACCTGTACGCAGCTTTTTTCCTTGGGGGAGTGGAAAATTTCCCATTATCGATACCCTTGTGGTATCACCAACCTTGCGTTGGTCCTTACATTTCATCATTTGGCTTTCTCCTCGTAGGGATTTGTGCATTATCGATACCTTTGTGGTATCACCAACCTTTACCGAGCATTGGATCTAGATTATATTTAATTTATCATTCTTTATTCTTTTCTTCATCTACATACCTTTCTAATTCTTTACTCTTCATTTCCATTTTCTCATTGCCTTACGCAATTTTAGCTCACACTTCATCCATCTTTTTTTTATGTTATACAAGATCCAATTGATCACTTTCATTATTCATGTATTATACATATACGTATATGTTTTCCACATTTTTATTTATCATTCTCTTGTGGATACCCAAGTTGACAACTTATTCAATTTTCAATAACAAGCATCATTATAGTTCGCTTTACTTTTTCAACATATAAACCTTATAGGTTATTCTTATAATTTTAACTCATTTTACTTTCACTTTACTCATCATATACCTTCTCTGTCATTTCATTTAAGATTATTTCATTCTTTATTCATTCTTAAAGTATTTAGCATCTATTCAAGATTTTAGCGTAATTCTTCTTCAACATCATCCATTCATTTAGTTTACTTCACTTGTTCATTGTTCAAAATACAAAGATTTTAGTCCATAATAGATGTATACCCCAAAATGTAATGCAACCAAATCTTTTATGCATATGACTTCCAAAATAACAACCACCAATGTATCCCTGGTCTTGCACCTCATTGATCTCCTGAGAAAACATTACTTAAAACGTCAACAAAAATGTTGGTAAATTCATAGGTTTGTAAAATATATAATGTATGAGTGCAAGATTTTCCCATGATAATGCAACAGATGAAAACATCATAAAATGTGATTACGTTTTCCTAAGCTCATGACACTAATGCTCGACATGTATGAATTACAATATAAATTGCCAACATTGCCCGTGATGATGTTTTAACCCGCAACATCCCAAATCCGACATGGTATACGTTCGTTGTCCGGCATACCGGCATAGTGAGCATGACTCACCCGAACGGGGAGGTCAATCCCAAATAGATCTATTTATAACATTCACGCTCACAACAAGTAATTGACAATTCATGATAATGGCCTCAGAGGGTTATCGCTACTTAGGCAAACACGTAATCGTAATGTAAAATGTCCACTTGCGTCCAATTGTAAAACATGATATGCACCCACTTTTTATCATTTCTAAAACTTGTTAAATCTTTAAATGTTAAAACGTGGGGCTTTGAACTCACCTCGAGGTAGGGAAGGTGGACCCATGTGGTGGGGAGCTTTGTTTGCGGCGTTTGTGAGTGGATTCGATAACTGTATATCAAATGCGTGAAAATGGCTAACAATTAATGGGGAACAGAATGCAACTAATTATATATAGGTCGTATAAAGTACTAAGATTTTTGATAAACTAATAACCATATACAATCTATATAGCTACTTCACCATCTAATCTATTTGTGAAATAATGTTTATAAAGTTAAAACGTTTATAAATATTTCATTCGTAATTTAAAAACGAGTTAATATACTCGTTTTAGCTTGTTTGGTATGTTTCTTACGTCCCGGCTTTTAGTTTTAAGATGATGTATTCAAAATATTACATTTTCAAAATTTGAGTCCTCCGGTGAACAGTGGTTTTTATTGTTCATATACTTTTATAAAATTTGTCGTCGTAAACTCGTAAATGTCGTATTTTATTCGTTTTAGCTCCGTTGTTATGTGATTTTTTTCGAATACGTCTTGTATCTAAAAGTTCTATCCAAATTAATATGTTTTTCAATAATTATATATATTTATGTGAGCAGTAACTTTTATAAAATCATTTTTATAAAAAGTATTGATTATCGTAAAAACTTGCGTAATTCGAATTATCCTTTGTTATTAATCCAAAAATTATGTTCCCTTATTGTTTTGGAATTCCTAACATTATGTAACTATCTGTGAAAAAATAACCCATTTGATTTATCATAGTGAAAGACTTAAAACAGTTTTTATAAAAATTTCTTTTAATAAAGCAGGTTTATTATCGCGTAACTTGTAAATTACGTATCTCCTTCGTTATAAATCGGTTTTTCGAGTTTCTTACCTTTTTGGAATCCTCATGAGATGTAGTATTTTATAAAAATATAAAATGAAGGCTTTATATTTTGAATTCAAACAGAAGGTTTTGGTCATTTTGGGTTTTTTTGTTTTTTAAAATGTGTTTTTAAAGTTATTTTTATAAACTTTTTAGTTTAAACACTTGTTAGAGTCATTTACAAACCATTTATAACATTGTGTCTTATGTACCTAGGGTCCCCTCTAATTTCATTAATTTGTATTAAACTTTGTCCAAGAAGACATAGATTCCATGTGTATAAATACTTATTTGTCCTTAATCCTTATATTAAGTAACTTTTTCATACTTTTACTTATATATAAACTTTATAGATAAAAAAAAAAAAAAAAAAAAAAAAAAAAAAAAAAAAAAAAAAAAAAAAAAAAACAAAAAAAAAAAAAAAAAAAAAAAAAAAAATAAAAAATAAAAAAAAAAAAACAAAAAAACAAAAAAAAAAAAATAAAAAAAAAAAAAAAAAAAAAAAAAAAAAAAAAAAAAAAAAAAAAAAAAAAAAAAAAAAAAAAAAAAAAAAAAAAAAAAAAAAAAAAAAAAAAAAAAAAAAAAAAAAAAACAAAAAAAAAAAAAAAAAAAATAAAAAAAAAAAAAAAAAAAAAAAAAAAAAAAAAAAAAAAAACTTAACCAACACTCATATAGAGTATATACTTGATTTATAACATGATTCCTTAAACATCCATATATCAATGACAAAGTTTACCAAAACCATAAATAAGAATAAAAACCATTTTATATCTCATTATGTTCCTTATGGTGATTAACTACACAAATATTATATATGCATAAAATCATAAAAGTAAAGAGATTAAGGTTTTTAAGTAACCTTAATATGATGGTTGGTGTATGAACAACAAGATCTAAACTCCCTTGTTTAGCAAAACAAACCCTAGGCTTCCAAGTATTAGGAAAACCCTATATTTCCAACAAAACCTAATCTGGAACTGCTTGCTTAACACTTGTTTAAACCTTTAAACCCAAAACCTTCTCCTAAACACCTTAAGTATCTTAGTATTGGTGTAAGAACACTTGGAAATGTGATAAATAAACTTTTTATGGATGGTTTAGGTGGTAGTTTTGAGCCGTGGGCTATAAAAAGGAAAAAAGAGAGAATGGTGAAGTTTTTCTAGTGTAAAAGTAAAATGTGTGTGTTTATCTCACTAGCTAAGGCATTATATACTTCCATTGAATAGTCAAGGATACAAGGAGGATTTCTAGGGGAAAAGTTCATGGTAATTTACTATTAGGGCTAGTAAGAAAATGAGTCCTTGGTTCCCTAAAATGAGTATCATCCCATGAATTCTAGGAGATAGATTGAACTAGATAATATCTTTGTGTTTTCTCATCCCTATCCGGCCATATATGTATATATGTGATGATATTTTTTAAATTTTGAGTATTAGGTACAATTGTGGGTATTTGTTGAAGCGGGTTAAAATAAATAGCGGTAAATATAAGTAAAAAAGTTTTGGTGGTCGTGGTATGCTTAAACAGTGCTTTTATCGCGAGAAGGGGTAAACACTTACGTAACCAATAAAAATAAAATATGCCAAAGTTAATAATTGTACTCCAAAATAAATTATTGAAAAGTTATAAATTATACTATTAATAATTATATAACACTTGTTTGACGTAAACTTTAACTTGTTTGGTGTCCGTTTACACTGAACATTAATTTTTAGTTTACGCGATTTAACTATAGGATAACAATTAAAAGTGAACGCGTAAAACTCTAAAAATAAATAATGATAATAATTGAGTCAGGAAATGACCTGAAAATGAGAAATGTTACAGTCTTTACCCGTTAGAAGAGCCTTGTCCTCAAGGCTCAAGTCGCGACACTTGACGCAGGGACGGGTTTTGTGAAGAAATGCATATACTTCTTTTGAAATTGGTCTTCAAGTTCCCATGTGAACTCAGGACCTTTCCTCAAGTTCCATTGAACCTTGACAATTAGGATACAGCTTTGCTTCAACCGTTTGACCTCTCAATCCATGATCTCCACGGGTTCCTTTACAAAACAGAGCTTGTCATCAACATGAAGTCCTTCCAATGGAACGGCTAATGGTTCATCAAAATAACATTTCTTCAAGTTGGATACATGAAATGTATTGTGAACCTTGCTTAACTCTTGAGGAAGCTCAAGCTTGTAAGCAACGGATCTAAACTTTTCCAGCACTTTGAAAGATCCAACGTATCTAGGGTTTATCTTCCCCCGTTTGCCAAAACGTATGACCCCTTTCCAAGGTGAAACTTTAAGCATAACTCTATCCCCAACTTGAAATTCCATCGGCTTACGCTTTAAATCGGCGTAACTCTTTTGTCGGTCACGAGCGGTTTGCATTCTTTGTTAGATCTGAATGACCTTCTCGGTTGTTTCTTGAACCATTTTTGGACCGGTGAGTTGGACTTCTCCAACCTCGGCCCAACAAACAGGTGAACGACACTTTCGACCGTAAAGTGCTTCAAATGGTGCAGCCTTGATGCTAGCGTGATAACTATTGTTGTAATAAAATCCAACTAGTGGCAAATGTTTAACTCATCTATTTCCAAAGTCGATCTCACAAGCATGTAGCATATCCTCAAGAGTTTGGATAGTTCTCTCGCTTTGTCCATCAGTTTGTAGATGGTATGCAGTGCTCATATCCAAGCTAGTACCTAAAGCCTTCTGAAGTGATCTCCAGAAATGTGATGCGAATTTAGGGTCACGATCACAAATGATTGAGACAGGTATTCCATGCCTCGTAACTACCTCCTTTATGTACATTCTCGCCAATTTCTCTGTGGAATCAGTTTCTCTCATTGGCGTAAAGATTGCAGACTTAGTAAGTCGGTCAACAATCACCAAAATGGTGTCATAACCTTGCGACGACTTAGGAAGCTTTGTGAAAAAATCCATAGTGATATTGTCCCACTTCCATTGAGGTATCTTGGGTTGTACCAATAATCTCGATGGTCTTTGGTGTTCAGTCTTGCCCCTAGCACACGTCAAACATTTGCTAACATAGGTGGCAATTTTGGCCTTCATATTAGGTCACCAATATAGCTTTTTCATGTCTTGATACATTTTGTCGGAACCCGGATGGGTAGAGTATTTTGATTTATGGAACTCATGCATGATCACAATCCTTTAATCACTATAACATGGCAACCAGCTCTTGCCATTTAATCATAGAGCTCCGTCGGCACGGGGTTCCAACCTTTCCTTTGGTATATCCTTCCTGATCATACCTCCTACGTCTTCATTTTTTTTATGTTCTTTGGTTTCTATGCTTCTATTTGAGCTTCCAAAATTTGTTTTGGGAGATTCAAACTAATAGTCATGACTAAGGCTCGAACCCGTAATGGCTTAATTCGTTCTTCACGGCTTAAGGCATTGGCCACTACGTTTGCCTTCCCCGGGTGATAACGAATTTCATAATCATAATCATTAAGCAACTTTAACCAACGACGTTGCCTCGTGTTCAGCTCCTTTTGGTCAAGTATGTGTTGTAGACTTTTATGATCTGTGAACACCGTACACTTGGTTCCGCACAAGTAGTGCCTCCAAATCTTTAGAGCAAACACCACTGTACCAAGTTCCAAATCACGACTAGTATAATTTTTCTCATGATTCTTTAATTGTCGTGATGCATAAGCAATCACCTTCTTGTTTTGCATCAATACCGCACCCAATCCTTTATGCGACGCATCACAATACTCAATGAAGTTCTCAGCTCCTTGAGGGATAGCTAAGATGGGCACGCTGCATAACTTATTCTTCAATGTCTGAAAAGCTACTTTTTGCTTGTCACCTCATTCAAAGGCGACTTTCTTTTGGGTAAGTTTGGTCTTTGGCTTAGCAATTTTTGAAAATCCTTCGATGAATCTTTGATAATAACCGGAAAGACCTAAAAA
>BQNB010064487.1:0-31979 GCA_026074375.1 Tanacetum coccineum | reverse complement strand
CCTATTAAACAAACTGAAACACAAACAATGAGTAAGTTTATACCATTCATATCCACTTGAAATTCACAGCTCGATATAACAATTCTGTTGGTATAATGTACATTGCTTAATAAGAAAAAGGATACATATGCACATACATTCTTTGAGGGTCTGAAAATATATCTTTGTCATTGTGATACAAAATTGCGGAATTGATATCAGAAGATACATACCCAAAGTTAATTATTTGATAATTGATTTACGAATGATTTAGCGACATGATTTAGAAATTAGGCAAAACGATTTAGGCGGCATGATTTAGGATTTAATTTATGATTATTCGTTTAGGGTTAGTGAATTGGGGAATTTTTTTGTGAGACAAATTGATTTGGAGGATTTGGGGGATTTTGTGTTGACTGGGTTTTGTCGAAAACGAACTTTTATTTAGGACCATTGGATAAGGTAAAATGCCGGGTGTCGTTTTAATAGAGTTTTGGAAAGGAGGTCAAGCTTAGGAAAAACTTGTTTTATATAGGGGAGGATATCACATGCACACATGAATATTCACATGATATATCTGTAACAATTATTTTTACAAATATATAGGGTTAAAAAATATATATATTTTTTGATATACACGGTATAACTTTAGTTAATATTAGGATTTAAGGACTCATGTAATATAAGACCACGAGTGTAAAATCTTATGGAAAATTTCGAGGAGTGTCTTAATACATAAATATGCGTAATTAATGCAAGTTTTGATTGATAACATGTATATTTTGTGCAGAAATGAGCAATAAATGAAAGTTTTAACTTGAAGGACAAAATAGAAAAATTGATCATAATATCCACATATAAAAACTGGACAGTAAAGTGAAGTAATGGACACTTTTTGCAAGACGCATGGAGTAAAAATATACCGAGATAAATACAAAACTGGAAATAAGGGCAAACAAAAAAAATAATATAACAATAGATATTAAAATAAAAAAAACTTTTTTGCCCCCATGCAGGATCGAACTACAGACCTCCAGTTTACAAGACTGGCGCTCTACCACTGAGCTATAGGGGCAGCTTGTTTTTTAGTTGATAAACCTGCTATTTGTAGTTTTTATTCAAGAAAATGACGTAATACTATCTACCCAGTTAAACAAAACTGGAACCTCTGTTACGTCCTGTTGCTAAGATATAAATATGGAATTAAGTCGTGCAACAAATATGAAACATTACATTTCTGTTGATAACTCGAATTTATATGTGTTACTGTATATACGTAGTATAGTTTTTCAGGATGAACATTTTATATATCACAATTTATAGTTTATGAAATGAATGGTTTTTGACTTCTGAACAAATATTATCTAAGGCGGTCTTATTTGTTTGTACGTTTTATATATATATATATGAAATCGCAAACGATAAAAAGCTAAATCTTTACTGGTTTTAGTGTTTTACGAATTTATAACTTTATTGGTTTGTTTGGATTCCTAAAAGCTAAAGAAAACACTTGAATAACTGAAGTGATCAGTATATATATTAGTTGATTCTAAGCATGGTTACCAGTTAATGATGGAAATCTGCTCGATTAGAGCCAAGAGATGTTCGATTGTAGCTCATGACGGGTGTTTGTGTATCGATACAAACATCAACCACAAAGAAAAAAACCAACATTCTTGACATGGTTGGTTATTCAAGAACTACACTTATTTGTGACATTATTGTTTTTCAATCATCTCTACTAACCTGTAACATTCTACTGAGATCCATCACACTGATACATGACACACGGTTTTATCAGACGCTTACATTTGTCACAGACCACAGGTCCTTGATCCAATCCTTCATCATATGGAACCGTGATTGGGTGATGACACACGTGCGTGTTCATATCTTCTTTACCAGCGCTTCTGATCGCACCCACAAGCCCATATGTTGCAACCTTTTCAGCCCAAACAGGAAACAAATCAAATAATTCAATGATCTTGTTTCCTTCTAACTTCACAAAATCCTTAGAACTCCCACATCCAAAAACTGCCCAATTGTTGTTACGATCATCTGTATCTAGCAGTTCTGAGACTTGTTTCAAAAAGTTTTCGTAGTTAGCAAAGGCCTGCATTTGGCCTACCCGGACAATTGAATCTTTAATCTTCTCCAACCTTAGCCAGAATAGCCGAATCTTTGAGGGAGTGAAGGAATTTTCTCTGTTGAGGAAAGATAATGTTGTTTGCATGTTTTCACTTGTGTTTCTGCTTCCGACGTAGATCACTTGAAGCTGCAAGCCTGCATTTTCGAGTTTCTTGATTCCTGATTTGAATTCCTTGGTCCATTCAAGATTACTACTTCCACATATGCAAATATTTTGGTCTCTTTCCACCTGAAAACAGAGTATTTAGTATGTCCAAACCTGAAAAACCATTACTCTTTTCGGATCCACGTGGGACTACAGTCAACTTTTATATAACAAGATTCAATAATCTTACCGTTTTCGTTAGGAAGTGATCTATTCCATCTAACATAAGCTTCACATTCCAATGCTCTTCCTCCCAAAGCTCTTTCTCTCTTGAATCCGTAAAAGGAAAAGCTAATGCTCCCCAAATCAACACCATATCGATCGCATTATAATTTGAAACCGATCCTTTTGAATCTAATACTACAAGCAAGGGCTCTTCTTTGAATGCCCATTCATCTTTAATCATTCTCACTACTGCTGAGTTAAGCAACCATGGCTGCCTGATTGCCAGCCATGGTAACGTGTTTGATAAGTAAGCAAAACTTATGTGTTCATCAAGAGTCCATGTTTCTGAAGAAGAGACTGGGACCCACACGATTTTGTAGTCTTGCTCTATGTTCTTGTGGTGAGGATGCTCATGTGTTTGATGTAGTAGCAATAGAGTTTGATCTATCGGGGAAAGATCTGGCTTTGAAATCAAAAGCATGACTACCTTGTGTTTCAGTCTAGATATACCAACCTGTTTTAGAAAGTAGTTAATTACTGTAGTTGTAGAGTCGTAAAATTAATTCAATGGTCACGGCGGATACAAAATTCGCAATCCGGGTATTCACTAAAATAATACTATACTTTCAAGGAATGCACTACAATAACATATTTTTATCATCTTTCTTTACATGATAAAAAATAAGGCATAGGTGAATGGTCAATTGGTATGCACAACATATATACCTTGAAAAACTTTACATCCTATATCTAGTGTAAGGATTACAAAAGCTTAAAATTCGTTGTTATCTTAGTACATCGCTTGATAAAAAATTCATTATCTTAGTACTTACCTTTGATTCAGAAGAAGAAGAATCTTTGAGAGGAAAATCATCATCGAAAGAAAGGAATAAGTGGAACAATTCTTGATTATCAATTTTGGTATGAACCTTTAGAAGTTCCATAATCTTTTTATATAAAATCTGATCTGCATAAACGAACAACAGAAATTTAATAAATATAAATATAATTCAATAGAAAACTCTTGCTGCTTAAAAATTCCGTTGTAAATGTATCACCTATTTTTTCTTGAGATACATCAACCTGCATCCTGAGGCAACTGCGTAATCTGCTCAACCTAAGAGCCAAACTAGACAAACCCCATGCTGCATTTGCCGTTATATTCGAATTCCTGGAAAAAAAGCTTCAAGCTTTAATATAACATTAACAGATAAAAACCCGAATAGCTAATCTTATTGATTAACAAAAAGGAGAAGAAAAAGTGAAAAAAAGAAAATGCACTTGCTCCTGCTTCACGGCAATCAAATCTGCGATCTGAGAAGCAGATGTCAATGAACTTCTAATGATCCAATAAGTAGCCAAGTAAATCTGAGACTTTGTAGAAGCCATTAAAGTCCAATCATGATCATCATAAAGTATAAGTTTTTGAGGTAGGCCTTCAAATCTCACTACACACTTAGCAAGTTCCATCATTTCTTTTATTAGCATTTCCATAGCCTTAAATTGTGGTCTTAAAGCTTCAAAATTTCTCCAACTTAAGTTCTTTAGTACTGCAAGTGATGCTGCCAATGAATTGTGTGAATGAACATCAAGAATGAGCCGAAATTCACCATAACTTATCGCAAATGCTGTGAGTATCAAAACCACTTTTGCATCCCATCTGTACTTCCCTAACATCTCGAGTAAAGCTATAGTTCTTGTGTGCATATCTGCGGTGTTATGACATTCACATAATATCTGCATCACTAGCATTGTGTTAGAAGAAAAGAGAAATTGAGTCATACAATCGTGTTTGCCAAGTATGAGTAGGAGTACCGCGCGTGAAATCTTATAAATGGCATTCTCCACAGTTTCTTTCAAAGCGAAGTATTCAATGCTATCAAGAGTACACGCATCAACAGCCTGAAACATTAAGTAACAAGAATGTTGTTATAAAGATCAAAACAGTTAATCAGTCAAGATGATTACACGAATCAAGAGGTGACACGTACGTTGTTTGTATTAGACGCGAAGAACATGACATTTTCCATGGCTTGAAACAAAATCTTGCAATCCACATGAAGCCTGTCGACTTCATGAGTGAGTAGAGTCTTGTTAATGATAAATTCTTGTTCTATGGATAGTTCTGGAGAAGAAGATTGGGGGGTGAAACTGTCATTTCCACTAAAGTCCATGGTTTAATTGACTCAAATGAACTCTACTCCTACATTTCTTTGCCTAATACTAGAAAAAAGTGACTATCCATAAATAGATATGTTCAAGGCTAAAATCCTTATTGAGGCTAAAGCTGTAGTTGGGTGTTGTGATACAAGTATTTATTGCATGAGTACAAGATAACCATGTCCACTTGGTTGGGTCTATTTGTATAGATGGGGAGACAATTCAAAAAGCATAAAGTAGAATAAAGAAAAAGAAAAAGGATATGGAGGTTCTTAAACCTTCTTGTAAGCATGTCATGTAATATGAAAGGACATTTATAAAGCAAATCAAGGCATGAATATGAAAAACTAAAGTGATAGTCCTTGCAACTAAATAAATCTGATAGGATCCCTATGTCAATGTGCGAGCGCCGATTATCGATCTTCACTGAATACAACTTGATCTCATGTCTATCCAGAAACACCCCTTTGAATAATTCTTAAATGCTACACGGTTATGCGACATGTGTATATAAGAACAAGATGATTAAACTTATGTGCGTTTACAAATAAGGCATGCATGTCAGGACCCAACGTCATAATTGTCCAATGTCTGTCTATGGTAACTATGCTGATTTAGTCTTTTCTTAAAAACCCGCTACAGTAGGGAAAATCTAAGAAAGATTGAAGCGTTATCCGCATACATCTTTGTATAAATTATTTGTAAGTCTTTAAAAACAATATGAAAGGAATTATCTTTTCTTCTTCTTTTCGTATTGATGTTCAAATAAGTTATGCGTATCAAATCCTAAACAGATTATCCTGCAATAGCTTGACAAACCAGATAAAACCATTATAGTAAAGCTATTGGTAGCTCATTACTAAGAAAGTGTAAGGAACTCGTGACTCTTATGCACGCCCTTTATGTAAAATCTTGAATTTCAGGAAAGATCTAACTCAATCCCCTGTTTTCATACGGTTTATGTGACACATATAATCTTTTTGTTCATTTACTTTCAAGTGAGACACATATCTACACGTAAATGACACACATTTTCTACTAAAAACGAACATGCAAAATCACACATTCTGTGTGGTAAGGTGGTTGTTACAAAATGATTCATAACTTACCAAAAGAGCCGTCTCGAACTCAGTATATTTCATGTATATAATAATATTAACTCCAATAAGTAAAACACCAATCAAACTTGAACTCTGTCTTAAGCACATATATAGGTCTATTTTGATAAACTTGATTAGATTGTTGTATCATTCTCGGTATTTTCTCTTATATAATCCTTCATCTAATATTTCATGAAACCACATAATTCACATCACGAAAACAAAAGATAGAGTGCGACATGATTATCAACCTCTTATTTTCTTCACCAAGATGGCTGTACTCCCACTTATGGTTATCAGACATACCCATCGCCCTCTTCATCCTGTTCGTCCTCAATTCCATACTTCAAAGAGTCACAACAAAGGGTCCAATGATATGGCCGGTTTTTGGAATACTTCCAACCGTAGCCTTACATGTTACCCATCTTTATGAATGGGGTGGCGAAGCTTTGATAAAATCTGGTGGTAGCTTTTATTATAGAGGTATGTGGATGGGTGGTACTTTTGGGATTGTCACAAGTGATCCTGTTAAAATCGAATACATGCTAAAGACAAATTTCAAGAACTTCCCAAAAGGGATCGCCTACAAAGAAAGGTTTGATGATTTTCTGGGAGACGGCATTTTTAATGCCGATGATGAGTTGTGGAGGACGCAGCGTCGTGTGGCTAACTCTGAGATGCATTCAACTCGCTTCATACAATTCTCCCTAGACTCGATCAAAACACTGGTGCACAGCAAGTTGTTGAAGCTTTTAGAGGCTAAAAAGGGGTGTGTTATTGATTTGCAAGATGTGCTTCTTCGTTTTACTTTTGACAATACTTGTGCAGTGGCATTTGGTGTTGATTCAGGGTGTTTAGATGTTAATTTACCAGAAACCGCCTTTGCAAAGGCATTTGAAAAAGTGACCTTCGCGAGTTTGATGCGGTTTTTGATCCCTCGTTATGTTTGGAAGCCAATGAAGTTTTTCAGATTAGGATTCGAGAAAACACTGCATGACGCTGTCAAAATTGTGCATGATTTTTCTGAAAAAACAGTCAGAGAAAGAAAGATGGAGTTATTATCCAACAAAGACGGCATTAATGGTACTTCAAGAAGTGATCTTTTGTCAAGGCTTATCATAATGGAACAAGATAAAAAAGAAAAGTTTTTTACTGATAAATTGCTTCAAGATTTTTGCATAAGTTTCATATTAGCAGGTAGAGACACAAGCTCAGTGGGATTATCATGGTTTTTCTGGTTAATTACCAAGCACCCGTCAGTAGAAACCCGGATCCTTGATGAAATCTATGACATCTTACGACAACGAGAAAACCTCAAGAAAGAAAATCTAGAAAACCTAACATTTACAGAAGAAGAGCTCAAGAAGATGGTGTATCTGCAAGCAGCAATATCTGAATCTTTACGCCTCTACCCGCCTGTCTCATTTGATCACAAAGAGCCAAGAGAAGATGACGTTTTCCCTGATGGATACCCAATAGAAAAGGGTGCACGAGTGGTATACTGCATGTATGGTATGGCTAGGATGGAGACCATTTGGGGTAAAGACTGCTGTGAGTTTAAGCCCGAAAGGTGGATCAAAGATGGTGAATTTGTGAGTGAAAGCCAGTTCAAATACACAGTGTTTAATGCAGGTCCTCGGTTGTGTGTCGGAAAAAAGTTTGCATATACACAAATGAAATTGGTCGTTGCATCGATTTTACTAAGGTATAGACTTAAGGTGGTTGAGGGTCATAAAGTATGTCCAAAATTAAATACTACACTATACATGAAGCATGGGCTATTGGTTACAATGGAACCTAGGTCACCAAAGTTTATTATTTGATGTTTGCTTCTTTTTTATGTAATGGCTATGAACTTATTTCAATTGTTAATTAGGCTTTAATGTTATACATATATGTAAGATAAAGTGAAATTTTATGTTGGATTTTAGTCATATATCATCCGAGTTTTGTTTGTATCACGCTCATGTACGCCTTTTGACATGGTGGTATGAATCTAAGCCTACACAAAAAGCACACAAAATTATAGTGTATCTAAGATCTATGAAACCAACTCATTTTTACAACGCTTACCACACGAACAACTACGAATAATATGAGATGCTAGTATGCTTGCATATACGGAGGATCAAAGTTTGATCCAGATATGCTCCCATCCAATCCATATATATATATATAACAACCATCCAGTCCATTTAGATGTTTGCTAAAACAAATCCATTTAAATGATACAACATATTAGAAAAATGATCCATCGATCACTTCGATAAGCATTGAAATGGAAAAATTCATTTAGGGAGATCATTATTTATGGTATAGATAGTAAATGAATGAACATACACATACGCGGAGATAAACGAACCTTAACAAACAAGAACTTTGTTGTACACGTAACGGAGAAAATCCATGTTCATAGAGCCTTTTTGGCTCTGATGCACGCCTCCTAGCTGATGTATTCCCGTGTCTGTTTCTCAACTTTTCCCAAGCCGTCCCTAGATATTTATCCGACGAGGTTTAAATTCTAAGAGTTTGGCCCCAAGATGTTGTATAATGAATTTTTTGAGCATAAAATTAATCATCTTGTGTTTAACACATTAAGAGATGGTGTAGTGATTTTACATTTGAGAATCGTGTGTCGCCTCCTCCGGATCCACCGGCCTGACTACCGTGGTGTTAGGGAGTCTCAACCTAGAAAGCTATCGTGATGTTGAGAACCGGAAGTTGTTAAAAAAGTTGGCTAGGCATTTCATCGAACATAAGGTCATGTGGTGGGTCTAAAAAGTTATGATGAATAGGGTTTCAATATGATACATTTTGAACAGAAAATGAGTGGAATGCATCAATCCTGAACTCATAAGTTCATCACCCGTAAGGAGCAAAAGATACATCTATTTATTTGTTTTATCATCTCCGTCTTCCCAAATAAGTGTCCACGCAGTTTTAGGAATTTTCACTACATATGCTCTCCACTGATAATCAAATATACTACGTAATTTATATCCGCTAAAGCCTATATATCCTGATCGGTTGAGATACACAATGATCACTTATTTTGAGACAACCCACGAGGCCACGATAGCAATAATGTGGACACTTATATTGGTACGGATAAATATCGTTTTTTTTGGGATAACTTAGAGGTTCATGTGTTTTGAGTGTGTCTCATTAAAATTTGGTTTATATATATAGCTTAAGTTGCAATAGTTTTGTCCGTTACAAAGGTCTAACATCAAGCAACAGTTTTTACTAGCAAGGAGTTTGCAACTCTTATATGTATAGCAATATTGATGTCCTTTACAACCAATGTATATATTTTTTTAAAACGCACCTTTTTATATACGTAGGTTGTCGAATATGTGGCGTTTTCAAACCCTGCAACCACCTCATACTGATGTTTCAGTTCTTTTCAAGTGATTTTGGACAAAAACATGCATTTTGCCACATACGTAGATAACACGAGTTTTGTACGAAAAAACCAACGTGGAACATGCTTTTCGTGTGCTAAGGTGGTTGTTAAATAACGATCCTTAGGCAAAATCCTTAAAACACCAATAAGATTTGTTGAAAAACCATGGTCTTAAACTCAGCATAGCGTAAATCAGTTTCTTTAGACATAAAATTCTTGCATCATTTTCAATATTATTATTTCATGTAACCAAATAATTCCCATTACAAAAACAAAAGATTTAGTACAACACAACACCATGATCATTAACCACATACTTTCTTTAGCAAGATGGTTGTATTCGCATTTATGCTTCTCAGACATAGCCATCTCGCTCTTCTTCATTTTCATCTTCAACGTCATACTTAAAAGACTCACCACAAAGGGTCCTTTGATATGGCCGGTTTTTGGAATATTTCCAACAGTAGGCTGGCACGTTTTCGATTTTTATGAATGGGGTACCGATACATTGATCAAATATGGTGGAACCGTTAACTATAGAGGTATGTGGTTCAGTGGTAGTTTTGGGATTATCACAAGTGATCCTATTAAAATCGAGTACATGCTCAAAACAAACTTCAAGAACTTTCCAAAAGGGAAAGCTTATAAAGAAAGATTTAATGATTTTCTTGGAGATGGAATCTTTAATGCCGATGATGAGTTGTGGAGGACGCAGCGCCGTGTGGCAAACTCTGAAATGCACTCAGCTCGCTTTGCACAATTCTCCAGGGACTCGATCAAAACACTGGTGCATGGAAAGTTGTTGAAGGTTCTAGAGGCTAAAAAAGGGTGTGTGATTGACTTGCAAGATGTGCTTCTTCGTTTCACTTTTGATAATACTTGTGCGGTGGCATTTGGTGTTGATTCAGGGTGTTTAGATGTTAATTTACCAGAAACCGCCTTTGCAAAGGCATTTGAAAAAGTGACCTTCGCGAGTTTGATGCGGTTTTTGATCCCTCGTTATGTTTGGAGGCCAATGAGGTATTTCAAAATAGGCTATGAGAAAACATTGCACGAATCTTCTAAAATTGTACATGATTTTTCTGAGAAAATAGTAAGAGAAAGAAAGATGGAGTTATTATCTAACAAAGTGGAAATTGGTACTTCAAGGTGTGATCTTTTATCAAGGCTTATCTTAATGGAACAAGGTAAAAAAGATGTGTTTTTTACTGATAAACTGATTCAAGATTTCTGCACAAGTTTCATTATAGCTGGTAGAGACACCAGTTCAGTGGGATTATCATGGTTCTTCTGGTTAATTACCAAGCACCCATCAGTTGAAACCCGGATCCTTGATGAAATCCATGACATCTTACGAAAACGAGAAAATCTCAACAAAGAAAATAAAGAAAACGTAACATTTAGAGAAGAAGAACTCAGGAAAATGGTTTATCTACAAGCAGCAATATCTGAATCTTTACGCCTCTACCCTCCTGTCTCATTTGACTTCAAAGAGCCACAAGAAGATGACGTTTTCCCTGACGGGACCCCAGTCGAAAAGGGTTCACGAGTGATCTACTGCATGTACGTCATGGCTAGGATGGAGACCATTTGGGGTAAAGACTGTCGTGAGTTCAGGCCCGAAAGATGGATAAAAAATGGCGAGTTTGTGAGCGAAAGCCAGTTCAAATACACAGTTTTCAACGCAGGCCCACGATTGTGCGTGGGTAAAAAGTTTGCATACACACAAATGAAAATGGTGGTTGCTTCAGTTTTATTAAGGTATAAACTCAAACTAGTTGAAGGTCATCAAGTATTTCCAAAAATACACACTACCCTGTACATGTTGAATGGACTATTGGTCACAATGGAGCCTAGGCCAATGATAACTGATTAATGTTCATTTTGAATATGTGAGGTTGCTTATTCTTTAATGTAAAGGTTATGAACTTCTTTGGATTGTGTATCAGGGTTTAATGTATATATACAGTTGATGGTGGAATGAAATTTAATGTTGAATATGGCCGTCTTCGACTTTTTCAACAAGCATGGTCATACAAGTGTGGTCAAATGAGAAGAAATCATACTCTCTCCTTTTGAAATGTTTCCGCTTATTTAAAATGTGTGGCTAGAAATAATTTTATTTTTTTATTTTCGTTAGAGATGTTGTTTTGTTGTCGGTGAGAAAAATAATTACAATAAGAAGAGTGAAAAGTAATTTTAGTCACGCATTTCAAATAATGAGAGAAATTTGAAATGAGATGCATCCAAAATATATGATTGTGGTTATTTTTTCATTACTCTCATTTTAATTTTACTTCTCATTTAATCATAACTCATACATGAAGAATAAAGATTTTTGTGCAACCATAATTAAGTCTCATCGTCTCGACGGGCAAATGTCCATTATACCCCCCTCTTATCTCCGCCAATGTCTCGGCGAAACATATCTTTTGTGCTCACCATAATGATCTTTTCTATCATGTTTGATGGAACACGCTCACAAAAAGGCAGGTCGAATTTTTTTTGGTGTCAAGGTAATCGCGATGAATAGTCAGCGACTTCGAGGAAAGGCTAGAAAAATTAGCGTGTTACCAAATCATGCTCCTATTGACACAACAGTAGATATAGGTATTTTGAGAATACGCCTTAACAACCAATGGCTAACGATGGCGCTTTGATGGGTGGTTTTGCTAGAATATGTAATAATGAGATCATTGTTTAAGTAAATGATGCAGTGAAAAGTGGTGACATTGATCCACAAGAAGATCAACAAACTCTTGAAATAGCAAAAGCTGCTTTGAGAAAAGCTGAAGGAAAAAAGACAAACGACATCTTTTCTGGTTTCGAACAAACCCGTAAAGAATATAAGAGAGGTCGAAGACCCTATCACCATACTCACTACTTTTTCATATGCGTAGCACGTAAAATAAGAGACAAATTCTCCATGATTAGTATGTCCAAATTCTCAATTATAGAATGATATATTTGTAGTTAGTTAGGGGCTATTTGTGTAAACCTTCTAAAGGAGAAATGATCGATTAAAATTTGCGCCCAATTCTGAACAACGTTGTAATCCATCACTGTTAGGCAATAGAGACATAAAAAACAACTGACTTTTATGACTTAAAGATTAAAAATGCAATTTTGATATAAGTACATAAACCAATCAAGTAGTTCAATAAATAAAACAACAACAACTACAAGAACAACAATATACAATTAAGTCAAATCGACGTTGTCTTTGTTCCCACCGAATTCCAAGTAGTCTTATCTTTCTGTGTGGCTTTCTTTATAGGGATCATGCCGGCATGGTACTCCATTTCCAGCAAGTTCGTGAGGGTCCACCAATTTTTAAGGGGATGTTGTACGTACCGATTTAACAGTACTCAGGGTCCTCAGTACGGCTTCATTTGGCCTGTGTTCCAAATTCAATGCTCAGGCAGCTCAAAAGCCTTATTCTTCCTCCATATGTAGCTATAGGCGGCAATGGTAAAAGCTGGTAAGCATGGAAACTGTATCGACGGCCAGGGCCGGTGCTCTGCGTTCTATCTAGGTTTCGCTCTTATGTACACCCGGGGAACCTCTTCAATAGAAGAACCTGTGTGAGTAGGAAGGGATTGAATCATTCATTCACCTTTTATGTCTTCTTTCGTGATCCATTTCATGTCAACTCTAATTAATTATAAAAGGCCTACTTTACAAAGGGAACGTAGTTTCCCGGGAACCAAAAGGTTCCCGATAACCTTCATTACTGTCAGCATTTGGTACTCTCTCGATAGCTTCAATAGTTCACTAAATTTGGTGTTATAAACCGCAAGCCCTTCAGAAAGAAAGAAAAAAAAGATAAGAAAGGTTTACGGGAACCAATGGTGAAGAAGGTTACTAATGACATCAAATAACGTTACATTTATAACATCATTTATCCTAAATAAATTATTCACTTTTATATAATTATTGCAAGAATTGTTACTTAATTGTTTAAAACTATAAATTGCAGTAATTACGGAGTGATTTGTGAAGACATGCTAAAAAGCGCACTTTTTGGAACTTAAACGATGATATTTAAAGATTGCTTAATTCTGCTCAATACGCCGTATCCACATAAGGAGATACGGCGTATCAGCGCCTGGACTTCATAAGAAAACGCGTATTCTCACTTCCCAATACGGCGTATCCATGTTTCCTAATACGCCGTATCCAGAGAGAATTGGTGAATAAATATATTTTGGAAGTTATATCTTATTGATTATAAACTTAACGCGCACTCCAAGGAAAACACCCCTATACGCTGTATTGACCTAGCTCAATACGGCGTATCTAGTCTTTTTCAGACACTATAAATAGAAGACTCAAAAACGAGTTTTAGGTGTGCAAAATCATATTCTCTATACCATACACATAAAAGACGATATTCTGAAGAAAAGAAGAGCAACCAAAGGTCAAGCATCGATCACGATTCCATTGAAGACACCGTGTAATTCTTATACTCTTGTAATCATTTAATTTTTGGTATCGTTCGGTAAAACGTTTAGTTTACCTTGGTTATTTGATCACGCTTGTATAATTACAATGGTTATGGGTTAATACCCTAGGGTATTAGCCATCTTAATGAAGGTTTAATGTTTGGTTTGTTTTAAAATCGATTTCTTAATTTATCGTTGAAAGTTTAATTATGTTTATCACATGATACTTGTCTACGTGTTTGAATATGCGACCTATCATTCAACTGGGTCTAGTTACGCCTAACAAGTGAACTAGATACTGGGATAGCTCTCCATATCGTGTTTTATATTACTGGACCAATAGGATCACAAATAATGTTCTATCTTTGTCTTTAAATTATGAGCTTAGTTGGACCGGCAGGTGACCCGTAATGTTTCAACAAGTATGTTCTTAATTAATTGATAAAGACTTGAACAGTGAACTACCAGTATATAAAATACCGTCAAACAGTAAGTGGGTAAAGTCCTGATGGGCTAGGGTTTAACAAGATCACCATTGCTTTAATCCCTAGATAGATTATAATTAAACTAAAAGGATGCTTTATGCGGATACGTTAATTGTGACAGGATTCAACGTGTCTAGGTCTTAGGATGATGTCCCGCCTAAGTCTTAAGAATGATATGCCGCTTCGAGATAAGAAATCATTGCACTAAATAAACAAACCATCATTTAATCGGATTTAATATGGCTAATACGTTAACGACTTCGCTCTTAGTGTTCGACACCCTACTTACCATGAAACTCCACCCGATCGAGTACACTGCCCGTTAAAGTGGTGTTTTAGGATAAGTCGGCTAACTATAAATTTAAAACTTGATAATCAATAAATTGACCCTACACGACAGCACACAAAGTTTTTGGCGCCGCTGCCAGGGAGTGGAAAAGTTTATCCTTTAATTATATTAGTATTTCTAACTATTAGCTTAGAATAATTTAATTAGTGTAATTTAATTCTGTTTGTATTTAATTTAATTTTGTGATTTATTATGCATTTAAATTCCCGCATTAATTAATTATTTTCTAAGTATCCTGTTCTGATAGATCAACTGATACGCCATGTCCACCAGTTGGATATGACGTATCGACCCTTCCACTCAGAATAGCGTATCGATCCCTTCAGTCTAAACAACGTATCTGTTCTTCCAAACAATACGGCGTAATCTGTAAAATCAATACGATGTACTGACCTTCAGCAGACCCATACGGCGTATTCAAATTAATTGAATACGGCGTATTGGTCATCTGATACAGTAGCAAAACTAAATTTGATTTCAGTGTTTAATTTTATGTATTCTTTTCAAAGAGTCTATCCTACTGATTTATTATCCTCTGTTTCAAGAGTTGCATGACAAGGAGTTCCACTAAGGAACTAATTACACCTTTTGGAAACCCGGAAAGAGTATTTCGCTCAAAAAGGAGGCTTTTCGAGACACATGATCTTGTGGAGTCGAGTTCACCAGAGCTCGGTTTATTTTCTGACATCGAAGAACATTCAGAGGAAGAAACTACAGAAATTATGACAGAAACAATGGAGTAATACATGAGCAAGACCCGTGAAAAGTATGGGTCAGGAGTTGTTAGGCCTAAGATTAATGACAAAACTCACTTTGAATTAAAAGGGTAATTTCTCAAGGAACTTCGCGAAAATACTTTCAGCGGTTCAGAACATGAAGACGCAAACGAACACATCAAAAAAGTCTTGAGATTGTTGACTTATTTAAAATTCTCAGATGGTGACATCAAGATCATTAATGCTTTGAGTTTTTCCCATGTCCCTAACTCGATCCGCAAGTCGTTGGCTTAGGAACGAACCATCAGGTTTAATTACAAACTGGGAAACCCTGAAAATAAAGTTTCTAAACAAGTACTACCCACCTGCTCGTACTGCAAAAAATGGAGGAAATTAACAACTTTCAGCAAGAACCAGATGAAAGCCTTTTCGAGCTTGGGAAAGATTTAAAGAACTCTTAATGAAATATCCCCAACACTATCTGACTAATATGCAGGAAGTAATCTTGTTTTATAATGGGCTCGATATTCCCACTAGACAGATCCTTGACTCTAAAGGTGCCATTCCTACTAAAACTATCGCCGATGCAAAAATAGACATAATGGCCGAATACTCTGAGAAATGGCATAACGGAACATCCTCAAAAGCCAGAAGTACTGAAACCTAGCTCAACAACCTCGGGAGAGAAATTAAGAAAGTCAACGAGAATGTATACGCTGCTCAGGTCGAATGCGAACTGTGTAAAGGACCACACTACACAAAGGATTGTCCACTCAAGGAAGAAGGGGATACTCTTGAAGAGGCTTACTACACACAGTTTGGAGCACCCTATCAACCTTGAGGACAGTATAAAGCAGCAGGGCTAGGATTCTACCAACGCAACAACAGAAATTCTTCGTACCCTGATCGAAGACAAACATTAAAGGAATCACTGACCAAATTCATGGCTGAGTCAGCAAAGAGACACGAAAAGAACTCGAACATAATCAAGGAGATTCGAGCTTCTACCGATGCAGCTATAAGAAATCAAGGAGCATCGATTAAGACCTTGGAAATTCAAATTGGTCAAATAAGCAAAGTCTTACAAGAAAGAGGAATCGGAGGTTTGTCCAGCTCAACAAAACCAAACCCAAGGGACTATGTAAAATCGATCTCAACTGCTAAAGCTAATTCATCATCAATACGTCGTATCGGATCAGGACCATACGCCGTATCAGACGCGCAGTATAATAGCTTATCTTTTGAAACGGTTTCGTTTCCTAGTCGACTGCATTGTTACTACTGTGATGATTGAAAGGAGGCACGTGAAGTTATGATTCTGGAAACATATGATCACACCTTGCCTCAGAAAAAAGAAGATCCAGGGAGCTTTACTCTACCTTGTTTTATTCATAATATTTGTTTTGATAAAGCCCTTGTTGACCTAGGAGCAAGTGTTAGTGCTATGCCATTCTCTACCTACTCCAACCTTAGTCTAGGTAATTTAGCTCACACTAGGTTCACTATTGAACTGGCTGACAGAACAATTAAACATCCAAGGGGTATCGCTAAAAACATGCTAGTTAGAATTGGTAAATTTATTTTTCCTATAGACTTTGTTATCTTGGACATACCCGAGGATGACGATGTCCTTTTGATCCTCGGATGACCATTCTTATCTACCGCTCATGCCAAGAGATGTTTTTAAAAGAAAAATTACTTTACGGGTTGGGAAAGAGAAACTTGTTTTCAAAAGTACTAAACCAACTACTGGCATAATTATAATGGTCTATATGGTAAAAGAAAGAACGTATTTTGATTCTAAAACTGAGATTGTAGGAGAGGCTATTAATGAATCATTCGACCCAATCTATGGTAATTATATTGAATTAAATGATTTGGATATGCCTCTAGAACCTAGAATGAATCAAGATGATTTTGAGCCAACCCTTGATTTTATCAATGAGCCTACTTATAAAAGTTGTTACAAAATGAAATTTTCTTGTATGATTGGGTACAGACATGTTAATGCTGATTTTCTCCATTCCTTGTCCATTAATATCATGACTAAACATTTTTATAAATCTATAATCAAGGACAAGGGTGATCATGAAGGGAAGAATCTAGCAGGGACTTTGATTGACATACCTATTTTCGTTGGGAATTTTTCTATTATTTTAGGCTTTTCAATCACTGACGATGTGGATATAACAAGTGGTGTTGTGCTCGGCATGCCATTTTGCAAAAAGTTTGTGTCATGCCAAAAGATTATGGAGAGATTCGCTCACGGGGACGAGTGCGAGCGAATAGACAAATGAATGAAGGAAAAGAAAAAGCCTAACTTAAAGACTAGCTGAAAGAAAAGTGCTTACCGGGAGACAACCCGATTGTTTTTAATTGTTTTATTGAGTTTGTCTTCCCAGACACTCAATACGGCGTATCGAACCCCTATGGATACGCCGTATCGAACCTGTCTGGACGTTATCAGTCTTTAATTTCTGCAAAACTTTAAAACATTTGTTTTTACAAGATGCAATACGGCGTATCCTTGGGTTTGGGATACGACGTATTGACCTCCTGTATAGTATGTTTAATTGTTTTCCTGCATTGTAACCATTGTGTAATTGAGATAGGAATTACACTTTTGTCTTCTAAACTTTTATGCAAGACCTTGTTGTAAGGAAATCGACGATATGGTATACTCTAAAAAAAGACGTGTGTTGAACTCGTACGAGCATTCCAACGCCTCGTCAACACACTTTTTCTCAAGAACTCCAATGGAGAATCATCTCGAGCAACATATCAGGGAAGTTCCTCGTTCTAATTATATTTCTCATTTTCTTTAAATTGTTTTATATATATAATGAGGACATTGTATAATCTAAGTGGGAGGATGGGAAATTAGAATGCCTACTTGTCCTTTCTTTTACAAATAATATGCTATATGCTTAAATTATGCCAAATTAAAAAAAATTGCATAACTTTTGTAAAAATTACTAGTTACATGACATCGCGCACTATAACCCTTAATACCAAATTGTGAGAATTAAGCTTATTCTGTTTCTAAACGTTTACTAAAAATTTCACAAAAATTATGAGTGTGCCGGTGATGTAGTGGACTTTAGAACTTGGCTTGGTATATCACTCGAGACCACAACGAAGAGTACTATGGACTTAGATGGAGAAACATTTTTAACTGATAAATTTTTAGGAATACACCATAAAGCCGAAATGTTGTTAAATTAACTAACTACACTAGTTAGTTAAACCCCGTGTAACCATTTGCTTACTCTCACTATAAGAGTAAGATCCCCTAGAAAAACCTGTTGAGCCATTCTTGTCTTTTTCACACCATATGTCTATTTCGTTACACCTTTACACCTTAGCCTACCCTGTAGATTAAGCCTACTTAATCAAAGTTGCTAGTTGCTTTTGTGTAAAGTTTTGTATTTCCTGTGTCAAAGTGAAATTTTCTATCTCCGGTTAGGTCGAGAAATTGCACAATACAATGGGAAAATATGTAGCTCGTGTATTTTTGCTACTTTTGCGATTATGTATTATGTCCGATGATGAAGTGTTAAAGGAAAAATTATCCAGATGAATTATGATTGTGAAGACGGTGAAATTGCACCGAGGTTTGTTTTAAAAAAAAGAAAAATGCATCAAAAAAGAGAAGGATGATTGATAGTCGGTTCGCTAAACTTAAACCGATGAAATACTTGGAAGGATCGATTATTCATTGATATGTGGATAAAAATCAACGATGTATAGTTTTGTATAAAGTGGCTGATATCACCACTTTTGTAAAAGTATGTAAGTTTAGGATGATCGGGAAGTTGACCGTTATGGGAACGCCAACTTAGGTTATCTTTGCCATTTCTATGATCTAGGCGTTTGTATATATTTCGAGTCTTTATCATGGAACGGTCGGGAAAAGTTACTAGCAACTACTTTATTTGTCCAAGCTTAATCTATTTGTTTTGTGAATTTTATTTAACAACAATTTGCTTCCCTTTCCTAGCAACTAACCTTAGGTTTTACTTGACGAGGTTGAGATCGAGTCATGCATGTCTATTCCGTCGTTACGGCCATGTATGCGTGATTCAACCACCTTGTTGGTTTATTACTTTTGGTGAAAGTTAGAAGATCCTTACCCTATATCATTCTTCATCCTAATCCTTGGTTAAACTCGAATGAGGATGTGATCGAATTATACATGTCTATTTCGTCGTTACGTCTGTGTATGTATGATTCAGCTGCCTTGTTGGTGTGGTACTATCGGTGAAAGATTGTTAGAATGATCAACCTTTAACCTTATAATAAAAACTCAATTTACCTTTTGACTTGTTTCTCCTTAGCTCTAGTAGTGGAGATGTGTATCCTTGCCAAGCATATGATATGAAACTAATCACGACCGAGCAAATGAGCGTACCAATTAAATGTTACACCCTAGATTAGTTGAGTGATCTGAGTGTTTTCATTTTTATATTTCGTGAGGCGCTTGGTCTTGTGCAGGTGATTAAAACAAAAGAAGTGCTTAAACGGAAAAATCTTTAACTTCGGTTGGGATACATTTTCAATAAATTTCTAGAGTCTACTTGAGGACAAGTAGGATTTAAGTGGGGGGATATTTGATGACATCAAATAACGTTACATTTATACCATCATTTATCCCAAATAAATTATCCACTTTTATATAATTATTGCAAGAATTGTTACTTAACTGCTTAAAATTGTAAATTGCAGTAATTACGGAGTGATTTGTAAAGACATGCTAAAAGGCGCACTTTTTGGAGCTTAAACGATGATATTTAAAGATTGCTTAATTCTGCTCAATACGTCGTATCCACAAAAGGAGATACGGCGTATCAACGCCTCGACTTCACAAGAATACGCGTATTCTCACTTCCCAATACGGCGTATCCATGTTTTCTAATATGTTGTATCCAGCTGGATAACTATTCAGAGATTTGGTGAATAAATATATTTTGGGAAGTTATATCTGATTGATTATAAACTTAGCGCGCACTCCAAGGAAAATACCCCTATACGCCATATTGACCTAGCTCAATACGGCTTATCCAGTCTTTTCAGACACTATAAATAGAAGACTCAAAAACGAGTTTTCGATGTGCAAAATCATATTCTCTATACCATACACATAAAAGACGATTTTCTAAAGAAAAGAAGAGCAACCAAAGGTCAAGCATCGATCACGATTCCATTGAAGACACCATGTAATTCCTATACTCTTGTAATCATTTAAATTTTGGTATCGTTCGGTAAAACGTTTAGTTTACCTTAGTTATTTGATCACGCTTGTATATAATTACAATGGTTATGGGCTAATACCCTATCTTAATGAAGGTTTAATGTTTGATTTGTTTTAAAATCGATTTCTTAATTTATCGTTGAAAGTTTAATTGTGTTAATCACATGATACTTGTCTACGTGTTTGAATATGCGACCTATCATTCAACTGGGTCTAGTTATGCCTAACAAGTAAACTAGATACTGGGATAGCTCTCCATATCGTGTTTTATATTACTGGACCAATAGGATCACAAATAATGTTCTATCTTTGTCTTTAAATTATGAGCTTAGTTGGACCGGCAGGTGACCCATAATGTTTCAACAAGTATGTTCTTAATTAATTGATAAAGACTTGAACAGTGAACTACCAGTATATAAAATACCGTCAAACAGTAAGTGGGTAAAGTCCCGATGGGCTAGGGTTTAACAAGATCACCATTGCTTTAATCCCTAGATAGATTATAATTAAACTAAAAGGATGCTTTATGCGGATACGTTAATTGTGACAGGATTCAACGTGTCTAGGTCTTAGGATGATGTCCCGCCTAAGTCTTAAGAATGATATGCCGCTTCGAGATAAGAAATCATTGCACTAAATAAACAAACCAACGTTTAATCGGATTTAATATGGCTAATACGGTTTTCTATCATTTGACTTGTACCGCTATTTTATCTTCTGATTGTTTTCTTGCATGTTTATTGTGTTTAGAATTGATTATTGTCACCATAAAACCTGTGCCAGTCTCTCAGGCTGAAAACCCCCCATTACCATTAGAACTAGGTTTAGCATAGCTTTAACAAGTAATTAGAATTAACTTAATTAGAGTAATTAAAATACTGATAGAATATAAGGTTAACGACCTCGCTCTTAGTGTTCGATACCATACTTACCACGAAACTCCACCCGATCGGGTACACTGCCCGTTAAAGTGTTGTTTTAGGATAAGTCGGCTAAATATAAATTTAAAACTTGGTAATCAATAAATTGACCCTACACGACAGCCCATCAGTTACCTACTTTCGGTGGACGTGGAGCCAACGAGTTCAGTCGAACAGCTTAACGAATCTAAAGTTACAGAAACGTTCACCAACTTTGATAAGCATAGCATTACAAGCAAATAAAGCAGAGAGCTTACCCTTTCTTTCTATTAGAGTCGTAAGCTTGTTGTATTCGGTCCTAAAAGGGATAACCTTTCTGCTTACTTGCCATATCCCCGCGTCCTTGCACGGCTTGTTCTTCGCTTCCCCCTCTTACCTAGGCCATATGGAGTATAGCCAATTGGCAAGGCATCGGTTTTTAGTACCGGCATGCAAAGGTTTGAATTCTTTTACTTCAGATTCTTAACATATAAAACAAGCAAAAGAGAAAAAAGCAATAAAAAAAAGAAGGGCAAAGCTATAGCTAAAGAAATAGCATATAAAGAAATCGAGAAAACTAAAGAAAGTGAAGTTCTTAAATTAGCAAGATTGAAACCCAATGGACCAAAAGTGTCAATTCCACAAACAAATTATAAACCCCTTTTGTTCATATAATATAATATCTTGCTACTCAAGACATCTTTCAAATAAATCCAATCACTAATTTTTTTCACACAAATCAATTACTCAATCGATCGATCGTAAGGCATTTATTCGTAATCATTAAATCAGTACTTAATTAGGGTTTCGTTAATTAGTTTCTTATTGTTGTTGTTGAATTAGGTGATTTGAAGATGACTCATGAAGATGTGCCAAAAACAGGATTCAGTTTCGATTTGTGTAGGAGGAATGATATGTTGGCTAAAAAGGGGTTGAAACAACCTGGCTTTCTCAAAACTGGAACTACTATTGTTGGCTTGATCTTTCAGGTACTTGTTTCGGCTTATATAGTCGGCTTATGGCTTATTTGGTTTTCGGCTTATGTTTCATTAGCTCACTTTTTTCTGGCTTATTTTGAATCTTTTCACCATTCTGTTTAGGTTAATTGCTTTCTAATAATATATGTATATTGGATATTACTAAAATATATTATAAGGTTTGTTATGTTTCACGGGGTGTTCCTTTCGTCTTATATAGCGGGCTTATTGCTTATTTTGTTTTCGGATTATGTTTTATAAACTCACTTTTCGGATGATAAGCTTATATAAGGCCATAAGCCAAAAAAAGTGAGCTTATGAAACATAAGTCGAGAACCACATAAGGCATAAGCCCGCTATATAAGCCGAAACAAACACCCCCAAGTAGCATAAGAGGCTCGGTTAAATATGAAATATAGTTATGTGACAAATATGCGATTTCATTGATTTTACATGTGTAACCACTGCAGTTAGGAAAACTGTGGTAGTTTGTAAAACCGAAAGAAAAAGAAAATATATACTTGGAAGTGATTATGAGGATAAGCAATGGTTGGTTTCGTTGTTCCGTCGGTACAAATGTACAATTTTTTCATAGTTGATTATAGAGATGAGTGGGATTTTTCATGTTTAGAAAATTTGATTTATGAATATTAGTCGCTTGACTTTTGGAATACTTGGTGAAATTGTTGGTTGGGGTGACGAGTCTTGACTTCTTGGAGATGTGGGGGTTACTTACACATGGAAAGCCTTAGTGGGATGTTTAGAACACTGATTTTGTATGGGCCTGGCAATTTACTATAGTGATACACCGACAGTTCATCATGCAGATGACATGTGAATGTTGTTTCTGTACTAGTAGGTTATGATTTGTTACAAACAAGGTACTTCTGATGATGATCATAAAAGTAAAATACATATGGAGTAACTAAGGAGCTTGGTAGTAAACTTGATAAATATAAACCGGTTAGTGAATATGTCTGTGCTATAACCAATAGTCAGTTTAGTGAACCAACTTAGCAGATCTACACCTGTTATTTAAATCAGAAATGCATTGGCCATGCTGAACCTGCACCAGAAGATGTTGATTTTAGGGAAACTTCAGAATGGTTATGTTGTAGAAGTAGGATCGACAAAATGCCTCTGATAGTTGAAAGGAAAAACAAGGCCTGCAGCTTATGGGACATATTACACCTTAGAGATTTCTAACCATTTATGTTTATTTAATATTACATTCTCGAACCATGAGTTTGAATGCACTTTGCAGGGCCAAAAGATTTTAGTTAAGTTTACATATCAATTCATAGGTGAGAGGACATAGAAAATGCCATAGACTGGAAATAAAATGAATTTAGAAGTCTTAAAACAGGCCATACGCGTAAATCAGTACATCACTACCTTCCTCGTTATCGGGAAGTACACTTGGCATATACTCCAAGTTATCCAAGAGGCAAGATCTGAACACATTACATTAACTTCTTTAAAGCATACATGCACGTGGAAACTCATTGTTACTAACAGAAAGTTATTGCGCCCACAATTTTGCTGCAAGTTTGTTAATACAGAGTACAGCTGTTGATGTTTTTCTGCCGTATATACACTAAATTAATAGAATAATGCCTGCTATGATTATTGTTCTTTCTCTTGAGATAGACTACCTCTGATTATCTTAATTTTATATTCAGGATGGTGTCATTCTCGGGGCAGATACCAGAGCCACAGAGGGACCCATTGTTGCTGACAAGAACTGTGAGAAAATTCATTATATGGCTCCAAATATCTACTGCTGTGGAGCTGGAACTGCCGCTGATACAGAAGCTGTTACAGGTACTCTTCTAGTCATGTGTGTTGCATATTAACACTCTTTAAAAGGATCCCTACAATAAACTAAATTTGACATCTCTCTTTTTGGTAGACAACATCAGCTCTCAGCTGAAGCTTCACAGATATCATACTGGTCGGGAATCCAGGGTTGTAACAGCACTTACACTGTTGAAGTCTCATCTTTTCCGGTGAGTTGGTGTGTTGAGGTTTTTCTTATCGATATTTTGGAAATACATTTTCTGACTTTGCTTTTGCTTTTGCTTTTGCTTACCTAGATACCAAGGTCATGTATCTGCTGCTTTGGTACTTGGTGGAGTTGATGTGACAGGCCCACATCTACATACTGTGAGTTGATCTGTATTGGCCATCTGAGAAATTCTTTAACTTTTGCTAGTAAATGTACTAATTGTTCAAGAATACTCTTTTCTTAGATCTACCCCCATGGGTCAACCGACACACTTCCATATGCCACCATGGGTTCTGGATCTCTTGCCGCAATGGCAATCTTTGAATCAGAGTATCGTGAAGGCCTAACAGTGAGTTACCAACTTTCATTATCATCATTTATCTGTTTATAACTCCTACCCTTTTTGGTTTAGTGAAACGTGTATTTTTGTAAATTCAAGCATTGTTAGTTCTCTTGAAGATTCATTGCCTTCTTGAATCCATTTGCTGTTATGGTGCCTTTTTTTATCCGTTTCCTGCTATGGTAACAGTTTGATGATTAAGAGTGCTAAATTTTTATACAGAGACAAGAGGGAATTGATTTGGTAACCAAGGCTATCTGCTCTGGTATATTTAATGACTTGGGATCTGGAAGTAACGTTGACGTGTGTGTTATCGAAAAGGTCTGTTTATCTTTCTCATTAGTGACTACCCAGTTGTTGATTCCATGGTATCCAAAGTTTAATTCATAACTATAATTATTCTATTTGCAGGGTAAGAAGGAATATTTGAGGAATCATTTGACTCCGAATCCCCGCACTTACGTCAGTTCAAAAGGCTATACCTTTTCCAAAAAGACTGGTTAGTATTTCCACTCAAGACTTCAAACTGATGGTTTAACAAGTTATCTTGATTAATGACTGTTTGATTCCCATTTATGGTTTTTTATTTTTTTCTTTCCATTTTATGCATCTGATTCTGATGTTCTAATCTGCATTTACAGAGGTCCTGTCTACGAAAATTACACCGCTGAGGGAGCTAGTTGAGGTAGTTGAAGTGGGAGGAGATGCCATGGAGGAATAAGTATGTTGTTTTTCAAGGTGTACTTCGCGTGTTATGTGCTCTTTTATTTTAGAATCAGTTGCTTGACTTGTCAACGATGATCAGACTCGCATTTTAATGACGTTGAATCCAGTTGTTTATCATCCGTGTTAAGATTGTTTAATTTCCGTAATTTGAAAATCTGCTTCACATATAACGCGCACATTTGACTTTTCCATATTGATTGCTGGTGTGATATTGACCAATGTGCTTATGAATATGTTGATCCGAGTGAGTTATGTTTTAGCGATAATGGGTCATACTTGTAAATTAAATAATAGCTAAAAGGTGACGGGTCTAATGGGTCAAAAGTTTTTAGAAGTTTGTGTTGACCACACAAAACCTCCTATAGATCACTTTATGAATCATATTCAGGCAAAAAAATGTTTCAATCCGGGTAAACTGACTGGTTTTGTTTTGACCCATTGACAGCGTGTTCATTTTGCCACATCTAGTAATAATTTAGGTTTATAGGTGTGGTTAAGCAGCTTCCTGAGCAAGTTCAGTTCAATATTTCAGTCCCAAGACTCGATCAATAACATAGTGAACTCAAAATTAACTGTTTGTGAAGTAGCTAAAAATGTGTCTAAAAGTTTTTTAAAAATGTTTATTCGCGGTTAGTATACAAATTTACCTAGTTACATTTATCCCAATAAGTTAGCTCCAAGAGATTGCAGGATCGAATCTATTGGACCATAGGACTCTGCTGAACCTGAGCTTGATGTCCCATTGATGACTTTAAACCATTGGCTAGCAGGGTCACACATATTGTCATTAGCTAAGCATGTACAAGTGTTTGTGACAATGTTGTTTCCAGAGTCTATGTCCAAGCAGACAACTGTGCCGTTATTGGTCTTTGATGAAAGATGCAATTTAGAGGCTGATATAGCTTCCCATTTTGAAGTAGTATCTGTGCATATTAAGCCTAGTTTTGCCTTTTTTCCTACTCCATCTGTTTGTAGACAATAATATGTACCCTTTATTGTTAGTGTATTTTTGGGAGTGTAATCCCATCTTTCAGCCTCGGTACATGGTCCCAAAGTCAATGGCTTGAAAAATGATTCTCGTTGCACGCAGAGTCCTGTGGCTGGATGGAAGATTATTTTATGCGGGCGGGTTTTTGATAATCCCGGTCCTGCATAGTGCATAGCATACAAAACCACATTATAAGCAAAAACCATAATCTCAATACTTAAATGATGCAGTGAAGCCCCTGGGAACTTATCCATGGACTTGGATGAATTAGGACCTGCTAGACCCTTGTTTTTTTTTAAAGCCCGGATAAGGCTGGGAGTTGTTTTAGAACTACTTATGGACTGATTAATGATTATTCTGTTTTAGTTATTTGAGACACCGAGTCAGCAAGGGTCTTTAGTTTGTATCTAAAAATCACTATGGATATATGTTTATCATAGTTGTGGAATAAGAATGGGGTTAGTTGATAGCCATTTACCAAACACTTATGTTAGGCATATAAGTCATTCCTTCATTTCTTTAATTATAAACCGAACATTACCCAAATGGTCCAAGACCCTAGGATTGGCCAGAGGATACATATTAGTCCTCGAGCCCCATTAGGACGCGGAGAGGAACAAAAATACCATTTGAAAGTTTTACTGGTCGAAAAAGATAACTTACCTTGAAAAGGAGATTGGATAGCCGAAATCTTCTCCAAAAAACTTGAATTCCTTGGTTCACACCAATCCCAGTTTAAAACTCCATAAAACTCTTCCATCCCGACTACACCTTGCCTAAAATAATAGCTACCAGCAAGTGTCCATAGAGCCCAATCAAGATCCTGATCAGCTGCCCATGCCAAGAAACAATTCAAGTACCTATTGTCATTATCATCTGTGCCCCTTTGATCCACACCCCATTCACTTACAAACAAAGGGTAACCTTCCTCCAACAAAAACCCTGATTTTTTCATTATGTTATCGACCACTCGGCCACATACTTGGTTAGGGTTCCCGGTTTCCCAATCTTCACTGTCTGAAAAGCCGTACCAGTGAACCTCAAACACCAGTTTGTTGCTAAATGTTAAGCTTACCGGTTGTGTTTGGATGAAAGATAGATCTTTGTCATAGCTCAAGCCCGACAGAATGACCAGAACATTTGGGTTTGCTGCGTGGACTGCTTCTGCTCCTTTTTGCATGTACCTATGTTTGTTATGTAAGAAAAAGGTTCATTACGCACGATTGGACCCATGTTGGAAAATGAAGATTTTTGAATGTGTTTGTATGATACCTGTACCAAACGCTAACGTTTTGTCTAGGCCCACGAAGTTCATTCCTTAAGCTCATACCAACCACATTAGTTGAGTTGTTGAACATTGTTGCGACTTTGGCAAGACCCTTGAGCCACACATCAGGGTCAAAGTATTGGTCACCAAAGAAGCCATTGCCATCGAAATCACTACAACACCAACCCGGCTTACTTATCTGATTATCTAGTATCATCATAACATTGTTTCTATCAAGGCTTGCAACCACTTCCTGTGAAAATAAATATTTACCTCTTAGCAAGGGTATATTCTTTTTATTTGTTGTGCTTTAACTCAATAGATGCTTCAGTTGAGTTATTGGTGGTGGCTAAAAGACATACACAATTCAACTTGGTCTTAAATTTAAAAGTTAATGATTATAAAGTTACATATTTAGTTGTTGGATTAAGGGGGTGTTTGTTTCGGCTCATATGTGGGATTATGAGCTTATTTGACTTTGACTTTATTTCATAAGCCCTAATTTTCCGGCTTATTTTGAGACTTGTGAGCATAATAAACTTAAATAACCCCACAAGTATCAAAATAAGCCACAAAATTGGTGCTTATGATATATAAGCCGAAATTAAATAAGCTCATGAGCCAGCATATAAGCCGAAACAAACACCCCCTAGGATTCTCTAAAGTTCATATGACCATGATTGGTAAAGTTCTTTCACAATAAAAAAAAAACGGGACCTTCAGAAAAACTTTCCCGATCATGTTCATATAAGCTTTAGAGAATCTCAATTTAAAAATTATTTAGATTTATAACTCCAACCAATTAATAATAAATGCCAATGAATGACACATGCGTATGTTATAGGATAAGATGAATGTCACCATACCAGATATCATTATCTCTTCTCTACGACACAAATGCAGGTCATATAATTCAGGAAACAATATTATTTTTTTCACTTTAGGATATGAAAGTTTGTTACAAAATTATCCAGAGCATCTTACATCATCTGTATTTCAAGAATAAACTCCAAAGCAACATATATTCTATAGCAGATTCTTTCATTTTGGTTGACAAATTAAGAATAAGAAAATGGAACTTATTAGTACTTGAGTAATATTTACCTGAAAAGCCTTGATGAGTGGAAGATCAATCATGGAAGGATTATTGGCTTGGAATCCTGCAATAGACTCTATCAACCCAAGTTTTCGAAGCGACTGTCTAACTGTAACAGACCCTAAACTCGCATTTGTGAATAAAAATAGCGGATATGTTAGTCTCACACAATTGAACCCCATGTCCAATATTTTCTTGGATATCATATCTACAGGTTGTTTGCTTAGACCCTCTGCGACCACTACGTCTAAATGACTCACCCAATTTACGCAAGATAACTTCACTCTTTCTCCGCCTTTCGCGTCGTCCACTATCCATCGTGAGTTCGTGGAGAGCGGAAGCGCCACGACCACGTGGTGGTGGACGATAGTCGTGAATAGGAGGAGAAAAGGAAGAAATGATGAGAAATTCCTATCCATGGTTATGTTATTATATGTTATTCGAGTTTGAACAAGTATATATATTGGATAGCCCAATGAGAAGGTAGTTATCAACTTTTGTTGCCACTAGTTTACTTTTTTTCTTGTCAAAATGTCGATGTTACCCTTATGGAAAAACAAGACTTTCAAAATAATGTGCTTATATGTAGCAACATTAATTTTTAGATTACAAACAATTGTATGTTTGAGTTTAAAAACGTTAAAGATGTGATTGAACTTGACAATAGATTGGGACTGTCCGGCAATTCAACAAATTCCACAGCTTGTCCTTAGACTAGTTTTTATGGTCACTATTATCGGCATCTTCACGTCAGCGTCACATCATCAAACTTATCATATTTTACTTCTATGGTCACCACCATTAAAAATACCAATTTTTTTATAAATATACCTCACAAAATACTCCACGTACATTAAAAAAATAAAATAAAGGTGATGTAAACCAACACTGTGTGCAAGAAATACAGGTGATGAGAGGTTTTTTTACGATAGTTGGCGCGTGATGGAGGGCGTGTAGATGACGCTTCACCCCCTAAAACCCGCCCTATCTTACTTATTTAGTTGAGAAATAACAATTATTAGACAAAATTACTTAAGCATAGTTCTATGTCTTCTTGAGAACTTAATGAAATATATTAACTCGAAGTGTTTCTCAAAGCAGGTGTAATTTTTTTCGATCAAAACATTGCAAAGAAAAAGATATTACTTTATCTTTTGCTTAAATAAATTCTTTCAGAGCTTGCCTATCTAAACATGAATACATGTCAAGATATTTATCAAATTTCTTGTCAACATGTTCCTTGATGATATTGTAAAAAAACAAGTATTTTGACTCAAATATATGTGATTTAATGAAGGTATTATATGATTGTTTCTAATTACAATTTTTTTATAAATTGAACCTAAAAACCTTTTGTGAATACATCAAGATGACAATGAGTTTTACTAAATTATTATAGCTATTTTGAAATGGAAAAATACTGTAGATGTCAAGTGAACCCACATTAAAATGTAGGAAAGACTTCCAAGGCAACCCATATATGTGGTCTTATATTAGGAATGCTTTTTCTCCATCCGATGACTCATTTTTTCTGTTGCTTAAATTTGTGAAATCCTTGTTATATTATTAAGGCACGAAATAGTATCTAGAGCTTTTGGTACAATGTTACGACGTCTGTTTTAAGTAATTAAGTTTATACTTTATAGAGTATATATATGATATCTCATACAAAAGTAGTTTTTAGATTGACATTCTCTAATGAAGAAAAAAAAATCATGACATTAAAAGGCTCGAAGTCATTAGGTTCGTTACTATCCCATACAAATCACTAACAAAGCAACATTAGAAATTTCAAATAATCATATTTAGGAAAGTTCAGAAAGTAGAACATATTGTTTTCTAAAGAATTATTCTTTTATGATAAATCCACAACTTTGACCTCTAAAAACTAATGTGTTCTATTCTATCCAAATATCTGTTTACATGTTTGCTTTTGTAGTGGATACAAATCGTGTATATTTATTTTACGGTTGTAAAAAAAATATCAACGAATGGGGTTAAAAAACACAATGACATAACATATACGTTTTGAAAAGAAAAGAGATTGCACCAAAGGTGCTGTTTACTATACCTAATGTGTAGTATATACATGTCATGTGTTTTTCGATTATGTTTGTGGTTCATACTATGTTTCAGACTTTGTCAATACTATACCATGATCGAAACGGGAGTGAACTTTCCAATCATGGTTTAGTTTCATGGCTGTATTAATGAATCGAATATGATATTCCATCCCATAATACGTGTTCACTTTCAATACGTATAAAGTTTTAAGAAATCATGCTAAACTCTACTCTCTACCTATTAAATACCATATCTTCCTACTAAAACTTCTCATCGGTTGTAATGTAATATTGACACTTATTTTGGGACGGAGATACTAGTAAGATTTCCCACAATAGAACCTTTTTTGAAAGAGGGAGCTGACATGAAGTGCCATCTTTCCCTTTTTCATTATTCAAGTTCAAGAAAAAGTAAGGAAAATGAAGGTAGGGGTTTGACAATCGATTCCAACGTATCATTGTACCTTTTCGAGGTCATTCATATTCGACTTTTAATTCAATCATGAGGTTATGCGTCACCAACTCACCATAGATAATTATATGTATGTTGGATCTCGTTACGTTGAATGTTATTAACGAGCGTTGTTTGGATCGTACTTTGTTGTGATTTCATACATATATGTTTTGTTTTGCTAATCTGTTTGTTCAGTGATCATGTTTAGTTACCAATGCTCCTATCGGATTTAATCAAAACTATGGATATGAACTCTAAAGTATAAATGTTAACAAATCACACTTAGATATTAGTACTTTGAGAAGTTAAAAACTAGGTTTAGATAAGGTTCACTTAATTAGTACTCCAAAACACAATAAGCTCAAAAATATTTAAAAGTTAAAGGTGCAATTGATTAATTCCATTAGCTTAATTATTTGTGCTGCGTACTTTCAATTTATAATGTGATTGCAGACCACACCTTAGCGTTTACTATTTGTTTTGTGGATGAAAAACGATTCCATTAACATACAGCATCTCATATCCTTAGTCTCGGCTGAAGGGACAGTAGTAAGCTCGCCGGATTCTTTAATTATGTCTTTAACAAGGATGGATCGGATGCTCAACAGACTACAGGATATCTTGTGTCAAGTCCCCGTAAAATCGCCTTGACTCACTTAAATTCACAAACAAGGTAAGTTCATTCTGCTCTTCTGTAAAGCCATTGCTATCTTGTATACACGTGCACTATCTTAGGATCATGTATGATTTTATCATAGGTGCCTTGGCCGCTTGGACTTGGTGCAAATGCTGAAGCGTTAAACAAGTACAAC
>BQNB010064486.1:753-32132 GCA_026074375.1 Tanacetum coccineum | reverse complement strand
GGTAGGTTTTAGTGGTTTATGTATACATCATTTGTGATATTATACCTAGTGGTTAGGGGTTTAGGGTTTTGGGTATGAGCTATTGAACTAGATTACCAAACTATTTTAGATTCATCTCAATTATACCTAGTGATATTTAACTATTTTGTTTCTTGATATAGATATTGAACTATGTAGGATCGATATTCCTTAATGAAACACTGATATACTGTCAACTATGCGGAATCTAGTTGGCAGTACTTATGAAGAACACACAATAGTTTCTCAAACGATTTCTTTGTATTATAAACCTTTTGAATCTGCCTAAATTGCAGATCCCTAATACAATACTAATAATTCGTGTTCGTTGTTCTGTATTTTCTAATACCTTCCTAGAGATCCTTTTATAAACATAAGGATAACTCTAGTAGTTGTACAGTCCTTGTATATCATAAACACTAATCAATACTAATCACTAGAATAACTGTTACAAGATAATTACTAACATAACCGTTTAAATGATAATCCTTTAAGATTCCTTTATCCACGGCAGTACGTTGACTTTTCCATATTAAGTAGGCAGTACTTCGATCTTCAACATAGCAGTACTTTGACCTTTTGCTTAGCAGTACTTTGACCTTTTGACTTGTATTTCCCAACATGGTCATTAAATCGCAACCTCAAGTTTGCATAATTAATAGCTCGATGCGAGCCTAACATTCCAAAGTAAGTACTTCATCATAAATATGTGATGAATTACTTCTAAATTATTAAATAAAAATGAGATAAAAACTTGTGTTGTTATATGAGGCCATAATATAATATGCACAACAACAAAAATTAGCATCATGCCAACATGTTATTATAAATCATCCCTTTTATAATTGGTTTTGGTTATAAACCAAACATATCCTATTTCAGTTTTTTTTGTGCAAATTACTTCACCTAAATGCACATATACGGGATATAGAAAAAGGATAATTCCTTCAGGAGGAGAGAAGTAGCTGCAAATTCAGAATGAGTTATCATATTCTATTGATCCTTGAAATAAATTTATGAATTTATTATTCAATGGATAATCTAATAGCCATACATAAATATTAGCCAAAAATAAAATTTCAGCTATCCATGCTCTGATTATAAGTTGTCCCTCAAGGACATTATTGTATTATGACATGCCTCAAGCATGGTAGACAAATCAATTCCAAATAAAATCCTCGATGAAAAATATAGAGCATGAAAACAAGATGGTTGTTTAAGGTATAAAATACCCCATGATAGTCTCATAAAGAGACACTAGACATTAAGGTTCCAAAGAACCTCATATAGCTAATGAGATCTCAATAAATTATATCTTGTCTTGAATTATATGAAATGGAATTGGAAACAAAACGACGTCGATAAATTTGTCTACATACAATATATTGCTTGTTATTATGCATGATGAGGATCAAAAATCAACTAATATCCAAATATGCGCTTAATGAAATGTTTGGCCAACATAAAAAGACTTAATATCTTGAAAATACTAAAAGTATTGGAACGTAAAGTTCATACACATCAATGTGTAAAAGCTATTGGATATACATTGGTTTTTTGTGTGAAACCGAAATAAGAGCTCTAAAGTTATGTGCTCTAAATACTTGAATTGTGAAATAAATAAATTCACAAAAACAATAAATTGATTATTAAGAGACATATTGTCTCGAGGTGGATGTAAATATCTTATCGATATTTTATGAGATAAGCTATATAGAAGTTTTTATTTTCCACTAAAATAGGGTTATTAGAGCTCTCATATTCTATGAAGGATATGTAATGCCTCAAACACGACTCACAAATTCAACTTCTAGAAACAATTAATAAAGTTCTCAATAACTTTATTTGATCAAATTGAATGAATCTTTCATGTGGATCAAAATCATTTTGGACGCATCTTCTATAAATTGCTTTTGCACATGTCTCTAAGAAATGAGTGGTCCTCAAGTACCATACAATAAGGTCAGGCAAATAAGGGTTTTGATAGTGTTAATTCTGTAAACATTAAATTATTGCGTCGTAAGGAGAGTATATTTTCTCTTTAATCTTTGTAAACAACATTGTAAATACGAATTCTAACAAATGCATTTGATATTAGTGATTTGGAACCAACACAAAATATGTTGTTATCAGTTGCAGGACTTATTCTCACAAACATCAACAATTAGGTGGACTGTGTATTACAAAGTTGTCCATCGAACAAAATTATTTGAGCAACTCGTTCAGACAAAATACAATCGATTATGCTTTGAAAATATGTATTATAATTGAGAGAGAGCATTATGGAACTGGCACTCTTTTTCTTCATCAAGTTTTTATCCCATTGGGTTTTTCTTGATAAGGTTTTTAATGAGGCAGTATATACCGTATTATAAACGGTGAATATCTAAGGAGGAGTGTTGTAAAATAATACTAATGGGCTTATGTATATTCACCATTATCTCAACCGGCCCGTTAGGGTTTACATGTATTTATCTTCCCTATAAATACTTGATACTTGTAACCTCTTGGATTAATATAACTGAATAAGAATTCTCCCTTCTCCTCATTCTTCTCTTATTCTTGTGTTCTTGTTTTTACATTTACAACAGTTTTAAGTTTTTAATTAGTTTGAGTTTGTGTAGTGATAAACTTAAATCTCGTAAGTTATTTAGCTAAAAAAAAAATTGAAAGTGGTGAATATATATTAAACGCTCCAACTTTATGCAATATGAAGGAAATCAATGGACATCCCATGAATCCTTGATACTTGAGTATGTAAGATATAAAGAAAATTCTAATACAGAACCTATCCAAACACTATTGAAATTTGACCCATACCAAAATTTCATCAAGATAATAATTTCATGACTACATTTCTTATTTGAGATCAGTACAGCCCACCATATGAGCCAATACTAATCCATAAACAGGCATCATCACACAAATTATAACATCCTTACCTCATCCAAAAAGAGTCACTGCTCTTTGACTACATTTCCTATAACACTCAATAGCCACTTCCTATTAGCTTATTTAGCTAAAATATATAAACAACTATTTAACCGGACACAAAAAATGCTAAGTTGTAGAAATTATACACAGTAATGAGCGAATCCAACCAACTACCCATTGATTCACTTATAAGATCAATCGCTTACAATACAATGAAAGAAAGAAGATAGATCACAAAGAATGATCTATCACTACAACTGAATACAATAAGAAAGACAAATAGATCATATAGTTGATCTATCAATACAAGAACAACAACAGAAAACAATAGAGATTAAGAGAGAGAGAGAGAGTTGGGAGACTTTGAGATGATATATTGAAGAAGATGAAAACCCTAGCTGCACGTCTGCCTTATATAGCCATCCAGGGAATCAACACTTGACGCCTTCAGTCCTTGCAAAACTATAAGCTTGACAAACACACACTAAACATAAGGATTAGTGTTAGAAAGGATGAGAATGTTCAGAACAAGTCCCTGAACTTTTTATAACAAGCAAAACTTGTTGTTTTAACACCCTCCCTTAAGTTTTTCAACCTTAAACATGTCCAGCAACCCAAGCTTTTCACAAAGAACTTTGTGTTGCTCAATATCTAGAGCTTTAGTAAGAATATCAGCAATTTGCTGAGTTATGTGAATCTTTTCAGTATTAATTACACCACTTGCAACTTTTTTCCTAACCAAGTGAATATCAATTTCAAAATGTTTAGATTTTTCATGAAACACAGGGTTTGCAGCAATCTGCAAAGCAGAACTATTATCATAGTACAAAACAACTAGCAATAAGTCTTTTACTCCCATGTCACCCACCAAATTTGACAACCAAATAACATCACAAGTAGCAGAAACCATGCTTCTATACTCTGCCTCTGTAGATGACCTAGACAAAGTTGACTGTTTTTTACTTTTCCAGGTCACCAAAGAGTCACCTAGAAACACACATTAACTTGAAAAATATTTTCTAGTAGTTGGACATCTTGCCTAGACAAAATCAGCATAAGCTCTTAACTTAAGATTACCATTCTTATTAATTTGAATACAACTCCTTGGAGAACCCTTAAGATATCGTAAGACTCTCAGGGCAGCATCCAAATGAGAAACAAGAGGAGCGTGCATGAACTGACTTAAACAGTGTACTGCATATGATATATCAGGTCTAGTATTGGTAAGATATATTAGCTTACCCACAAGTTTTTAATAATTCCCAATATTATCAAGCAAATGATCATCATCTGATTCAATATGTTTAAGAGTAGTATTTTCAGGCAAAAGAGTATCAACATGTTTAGCAGCAAGTAAACCATATTCATATAAAAGCTCAAGACAATACTTCCTTTGGCTAAGACATATACCATCATCATTATCCAAGAATTCAATACTAAGAAAATATTTCAATTTTCCTAAGTCTTTAATTTGAAATTTAGACTTAAGAAACAACTTAAACTTTTCAATCTCAGATAAGTCATTTCCAATTATCACAGTACCATCCACATACATAAGAAGAGCAATAAACATTATCAAACTTCTTAGTGAACAAAGAATAATCATACTTAGACTGAACAAACCCATTTTCAAGAAGAGCCATGGTTAGTTTAGCATTCCATTGTCTAGGAGCTTGCTTAAGACCATACAAAGATTTGTTCAACTTACATACTTTGCCTTTTTGATTATCAAAACCAGGGGAAGAGTCATATAAACCATGGTTGTTAAGATCCCGATCCTGATCTTAGGATCTTACGATTTTACGATACTGCAAAGCAAAAACGATTCAGATCCTACGTAGGATCTTTGCTTGCTTAGGATCTTATAGGATCCCGATCTTGACCATAGGATCTTAAGATCTACTACGATCCGATCTTACTTTTCTGGAACCACGAACTAAAATCTATGAATTTATGGGTTGTGTTTCCTAGATATTAAAAAAACAAGTTAATCTTCTTAAAGATTTTATAATTATAATTTATGACAACATTCCTATGAAACATTTATATAATTTTATGTTTATGATATATAATCATTTGTAGATTTTTATAATATTAGAAAGACTATTAAGAAAATAATATTATAGTAGGATCTTACGATCCCGATCCTACCTTATGATCTCGATCTTGCAAAGACGAAAACGATCCTGGGTAGGATCCCGATCTTGACAACCTTGATATAAACATCCTCAGTTAAGTCACCATATAAGAATGCATTGTTAATATCAAGTTGGAAAAGATCCCAATTATCGAAATAGCCACATTAAGCATACATCTTACAGTAGACATTTTAACTACAAGACTAAATGTTTCCATGTAGTCAGATCCCTCCCTCTGGCTGAATCCCTTGGCAACCAGCATGGCCTTGTATCTTTTAATGGATCCTGTGGACTTATATTTAATTTTAAACAACCATTTAGACCCAACAGATTTTCTTCCTTCAGGAAGATCACAGATAGTCCAAGTATTATTCATATTTAAAGCCTCTATTTCATTATTCATAGCTTCAATCCAATTATGATTTTGAATAGCCTCATAGTAAGTATTAGGCTCGGTAGATTTATTAAGAGTAGTAGATAAAAAATAATTATGCTTACTGAGATTAGAATAAGAGACATATTTTTCAAGCCCATATTTCCTACTACTTCCAACAACATAGTCATTAAACTTAGCAGACATTTTCACAAGTCTACTAGACTTTCTTATAGAATGCTGCTCTTGACTTATGTTCTCAGGCAAATCTCTTTGAGAGTTGAGATTAGAAAAAGAAGGGACATTGCCCTCGGAGGAAGGATTATCACCTATAGAAGTTGCAAAGTCAACCTCATTGACATCAGAAGTATCAGAACTTCTGGTGCAAGGCTGATCATTGCCATCATCATTGGGTGTAGAAGTACCTCTCTCATCATCATAGGGTCTAAAAGAAGTTTGACTGTCAAACTTATGCTCATTAAAAAAAATTATATTATTTAAATCATTATCAAAAGAGTCTTTAAGAATATGATAATTTTGTTCAAGAGATGAGTTCATTTTAAAAGGAGATACAGTTTCATTAACATCTCTTGAATAAGAAATTAGTTTAGACTCAAGACTATAAACTTTATAAGCCTTTTTAGTAGTAGAAAAACTAATGAGGACACATTTTTCAGACCTATGCAGGAAAACTATATCATAATTATAAGAATAAGAAAATAAAGCAAGACACCTAAAACTCGTAAAAGAGAGAGAGATCTATTGGTTTAAAAAACCATATACAACTCAAAAGAATTATTTAACCAATAAGCGAAACAAAAGAAGGCAACCTGTTAAAAGGTAAACAACATACAAAATACAATCAGTCGCAAATTATTAAGAATAGATGAGAAGTAGAGACACCTAAAACTTCGTAAGTGAGAGAGTTTTGGTTTAAAACCATATACAAGCTCAAAAGAAGATTTACCAATAAGAACAAAAGAAGGCAACCTGTTAATAAGGTAAACAACAGTCAATATACATTCAGTCCACGTAAACAAAGGAATACCACTTTAAAATAACAAACTTCTAGCCACATTTAATAGATGTCTGTGCTTTCTCTCAGCAATATCATTTTGCTAAGGAGTATAAGCACAAGAAGTCTGATGCACTAGACCTAGGGGTGTTCAAAAAAACCGAGAAACCGACGAACCGAGCCGGACGGTTCGGTTTCGGTTTTTTACTTTTAGATATCCGCGGTTAACCGAACCGAACCGTGCATATTATACATGATTGTTTTCTAACTAATATTCATACAATTGTACGAGTATTAACCATATTATTGCACTAATGTTATTCCATAACGACTTTTTAGCTCCTAATGTAAACATTGTGAAAATATATGTGTGAAAATTCATGAATGGGATCGTAATTTATAAAGGACGAATAAGTATTATTTTGTTAATATGTTATGTATGAATATTTAAATGCAATTATTGTAACAAAATAAATTTATATGAGTTTTATCTACTCAATGTCATTTGATTTTACTAGAATGACATTTAATGCTTTAGACCATGTTATTTTTTATACGGTTAAACTCGATTAAACGTAAAAAATGGTTAACCGTGAACCGAACCGCAGGTAACCGCTCACTTCGGGTACCCGCATGTCTGGTTACCCGCCTAGTATGGTTCGATTTTGGATAGTAAAATTAATTACCCGCCCCGCAACGGATAGTTTAAATCTTCCAACTAACCGAACCGAACCGCCCCACAAACACCCCTAACTAGACCAAGATTGCTGAACATATTAGCCATTTTATTATTGACAAATTCAGTACCATTGTTAGATATGACACATTTAATACTGGTTTTAAATTGATTATGAATAAGATTAAGAAAACTAACAAACAAGTCATAGACTGCATCTTTTGTTTTAACAAGATAGACCTAAACAACCCTGGTATAATCATCAACTATAGTTAAGAAATATCTGAAGCCATCCTTACTAATCACTTTGTAAGGACCCCACAGATCTAAATGAATCAATTCACCAATAACAGTGGTTTGATGATCACTGAGAGGAAAAGGTTCTCTGGTTTGCTTTGCCTTGTGACATATGTTACAAGGAGAAACTTTTGAGTCTTTGGTGAAATTGAGATCATGTTGCAACACATCAACAGCTTGATCAGATGGATGACCAAGCCTGGTGTGCCACAAAGACTTAGAAACATAGCATATCACATAATGATTACCTAAATTTTGACATTTAGAAGTAAAGGAAGATGGAGTGTCAAACAAGTATAGGCCACCATTCTCACTAGCAGTCCTCACAATTTGGTTTTGATGGAAATCCTGAATATAACACTTAGTCTCAGTAAAACCAACAAATATTCTGCTATCCTTAATAAGCTTGTTAACAGACAATAGACTAACACAGTACTCTGGTACTACCAACACATCAAACAAAACAACTTTTTCAGATAGTCTTAGATTACCAACATATTTAATTTTGGCAAGAGTTCCATTTGGATGACCCACTATTAAATTTAGATCAGATATATCTATAATGCCAAACATGTTAGTAGTAGAAATAGTCATGTGTTGATTAGCACCAGAGTCTATAATCCATCCCATGGTAATTTTACACATTATGGAATTACTATTAAAAAATATTTTAAAGTTTATGTTAAAGAAAACATTATTGTTGAAAAAAACTAGCTCTACCTACCATATTGGCCTGAATATTCCTAGATGGCACATCATTGATGAGATTCATCAATTTCATCATCTGTTCATTAGTGAAAGATAATGTAGCACCTTTCTCATTAGAGATAGAAGCAGAATTAGCATTAAAAGTCTTAGAACCATTTTGCTTAGGACCAGGTTCTTATTATAACCAGAAGGATAACTAATAATATCAAAGCATCTGTCAATGGTATGTCCAACCTTCCCAGAGTTTGTACAAAGCAAGTTAGGATTAGGACCTCTGTTATTACCAAAATTGACAGTATTTCCAAATTTATTGTTATCACCCCTTTTATTCCTATTATTAGTCCAATTATTAGATTTAGCCATAAAACCAGAAACCTGAGGTTTAAAAATAGAACCATAAGAGGCAATGCCTTTATGAGATCATCTCTGGAAATAATAGCAAAGGTATCCTTAACATCAGAAAGATTCTCTCTAGATAAGAGACTACTTCTGATAGGTTAAAACACTTCATTAAGACCCATTAAGAATTCCATAAGTTTCATAAGTTGATTATGTTTTAAAACATCTTCTCTAGCAGCACAAGAACACTTAGGCAATTTGGTGATAATGTTAAATTCTCTCCATAAGGAGTTAAGCTTATGATAATATTCAGAAATAATTAATTCACCTTGCTTAAACCCATGAATGTTTTGTAAAAGATAGAAAACTATAGACCCATCAAGTTTATCATAGGTTTCCTTAAGTTTAGCCTAAACCTCAGCAGCATTATCAGAAAAGATTTGTCCAAGAAATAAGTCCTCAAACATAGCATTTAACAACCAAAAAAGCATAATAGAATTACATATTTCCCACTAAGTAGACAGGAGAGACTATTAGCATAAGCAGACTTAACACAAGTGCCATCAATAAATCTAGTTTTATTTCTAGTATTAATAGCCATTTTCATAGCAGCAGCATATACTCTATAGTTCTTAGTACTAGTTAATTTCACAGAGATAATGGTATTAGAACTAAAATCACTATTTTGCAAATGTAGAGGATTTCCCAAATCAAGACTACTAATTAAATCCTTACTATTACTAGGACCAACAAGGTTGAAAACAAGCAAAGAACAAACAATAAGCAGATAAACACAAAAGCAGGGTAGACAAATAAGCACAAAAACACAAATAAGAAGCAAGAATCAGAAAATAAATAAACAACCCCCAGATGTTGCAACTCCCGACTAAACCTAAAAACTTATCCACCAGCAATCTAAACAACAGAAATAAAAAATAAACTCACACCCAAGATTACAAGATCTTGACTGAGAGAACTAGAGTTGGCCATAGAGCATGTATTCACACCAATCAAGTTGGAGGATCAAGATGTTAACCAAACTCATTTGCACCCTCTACAATCAAGATTTGTAACCTTATAAAAGAGAGGAACACACTTACAGAGCAATAAGCAGTGGAATAACAAGATCAATCACATACACACTTGATTCACTTAGTCAAGTGTATAGATGAAACCATAACACAAAAGCCCTAAAATCAAAATTAGAGTTTCAAGAACCTTAAAATCAGTTTTCTTCAATTAACCCACAACTCCACAAAACCAACACCAAATAGATCAATATTATCTCCAATTGATCACCAGAATCCAAGAACCAAGAAACCCCTAAAATTGATCAAACCTTAATTTCTTAAAACCACCAGATCGAGAGCCTGAGCTCTGATACCATGTAGAAATTATACACAGTAATGAACGAATCCAACCAACCATCCTTTGATTCACTTATAAGATTAATCGTTTACAATACAATGAAAGAAAGAAGATAGATCACAAAGAATGATCTATCACTACAAATGAATACAATAAGAAAGACAGATAGATCAATATAGTTGATATATTAATACAAGAACAACAACATAAAATAATAGAGATTGAGAGAGAGAGAAAGAGAGAGAGAGAGAGAGAGAAAGAGAGAGAGAGAGCTTGACAAATACACACTAAACATAAGGATCGGTGTTAGGAAGAATGAGAATGTTTAGAACAAGTCCCTGAACTTTTATAACAAGCAAAACTTGTTGTTTAACATAAGTACTGGTTTACTATGATTTAGATTGATTTATGCACATGAATATCTTAAGATTACCAGTAATAAGAGACGCTAGACGCATGTTTTGCCTAGGTGTCACTGTGTCACTAGGACGACGCGACCTCTTTATTAGGGACCAATGACATCAAATAACATCACTTTTATAGCATTATTTATCCCATGTAAATTACCCATTTTATATCATTATTGCAATAATTGATACTTAATCGTTTATATTTGAGAATTACAGTAATTATGGAGTATTTTGTGAAGATTAGCTAAAAGGCGCGCATTCTGGAGCTTAAACAAATAAATCTAAAGAATACTATTCTGACATCCAATACGCCGTATCCATCAAGGAAGATACGGCAGATATGTGCCTGCACTTCACAAGAAACCACGAAGACCTATACACCGTATCCAGAAGACTTCTATACGTCGTATCCAAGATATAGTAATAAAATATTCTAGAAAATATTGAATGTGGTCCCTACTCCAAGAAACTTCCAATTCGCCATATTGACTTCAACCAATATGGCGTATCGAACAAATTCCAGACAGTATAAATAGAAAACCTAAAAACGAGTTTTAGGTGTGCTTGATTATATTTTTGATACCATAACCGCAAAGGTCGATTTTCGGAAGACAAGAAGAGCAGAAGAGGTCAAGCGAAGCTACTAATTCCATAGGAAACACCTTATAATCCCTATACTCTTTTAATCATTCGATTTTTGATATCATTCGTTTAACTCTGGTAGTTTATCTTGGTTGATTGATTATTCCTGTATTAATTATAATGGTTAAGGGCTTATACCCTTGGGTATTAGCCATGATTATGAAGATTTAAATATTTGGTTTGTTTATATAGATTTCTTAATTTATCGTTGATCGTTGTTTATGTTTATCAATTTATATTTGTTTACGTGCTTTTGCATGCGATCTATCATTCAACTAGATCTAGTGATACCGACCAAGTTAGCTAGATACCTGGATGGCTCTCCATATAGCGATTTATATATCTAGAATAATAGGATCACAAATAATGCCCTATCTTTACCTTTGGTTTATGTGAACAAGTTGTACTAGCAGGTGACCTAGGATCAACAAATAACATACTAATTTCTTTGGTAAAGACTCGGACAGTGGACTACTAGTATATAAAGAGCCATTAAGCAGTAAGTGGGTAAAGTCTCCACGAGCTAGGTTTTAATAACATCACCATTATTAATCTCCTAAGATAGATTATAATCAGCTAATATGATGCTTTATGCGGATACGTTTAATTGTGACAGAATTCTACGTGTCTAGGTTTTAGGAAGAAGTACCGCCTAAATCTTGGAATGATATGCCGCCTTGAGATAAGCACTCATTGCACTAAATAAACAAACCAGCGTTTTAATTGGATTAATCATGGTTAATACAGTTTTCTTATATTTGGCTAGACCGCTCTTTAATCTTTTGATTATCTGCTTGCGTATGTTATTGTGTTTTAAATTGATCTAAGTTACCACAAAACATGTGCTAGTCTCTTAGACTGAAAACCCCCTTATCCGTTAGAATTAAGATTAACATAGATTTAGCATAGGTTTAACATAGATTAGAATTAATATAGTTTAAACTAACTTAACTTAGCTAACCAAAATATTGATAGAACTATAGATTAACGCTCTCGCTCTTAGTGATCGACACCCTACTTACCAACGAAGCTACATCTGATCGGGTACACTGTCCGTTAAAGTGTTGTTTTAGGTTAAGTCGGCAAAATTTAAATGTAAAACTTGATAACTAAAATAACAACCTACACGATGACACATCAAGTTTTTGGCGCTGTCGCTGGGGAGTGAAGTTGTTTAATCTTTATTTTTATTTAATATTTTAATTTTAATCTTAGATTAACTTAACCCCTAGAATTGGTGTAAATTAGAGTAGTTTAGTTTTTTGTGTATTTTCTTCCTTGTTTGTTTTTCCCGCTTTTGTTTTTTGTTTCTGTGTTGCAATTTCAGTCAGGTTTATGATGGACGATCCAAACATCACTATGGAGGAATACATCTAGATTCAAACTGAAAAAGCTTAAAAGCTTGGTCGAATGTTTAATTGGGAAACTGCTACATACGGTAAGATTTATTGTGATAATCTTGATTTTTTTCACAGAATTTGAAGCAGATTACCCAGCTATCGTCTACAATGATGCATTGACATCAAATTAGAATGTTTCACCAGAACCAACTATAAGTATTTATAATGCAATTAAAACTTATTTTGATTTTAGTATATCATTTTTTGATTCTGACGACGAAGATTATACTTTAATATGCGACAAGGATTCATTTTCTTATAAGTTAATTCTTGTCGATAATTTAAAACCGGAACCGGTAAATGACCCAGTTGAAATCAATACTAAATTATGTTTGGAAAACATTAATATCAAACAAATGGATAGTGTTGTTTGTATAAGCAATGACACCACTCCCGTTGAGTCTGGTGAACACTTAGAGACATATCACGACAAGAAAAGAGAACTTTCAGAAACAAGTAATTTCATTCTAATTATTAAAGTGATAAGTCGGATAAGTTTTCACGAAGGGATGCCATTAATTTTCATAATTAAAAATCTATATGTGCCTTTTGGCATTCCCTTCGACCCCAAGCAGTTTTATAAGGATGGTGTTTACACGAGAAGATTGTGGAGGCCAAGGTACGTTTTTCTTTACTTTAATGAATAAAGAAAACTGGTCTCCAAATATGGATATGGCGTATTGTCTAAATGATATACGCCGTATCAACAATTTTTAGACAGAGTTGACTTAGTCAACTATTTTACCCAATACAACGTATTTGGGTGAAACTCAATACGGCGTATCGAGTTTGGGTATAAAAACCAAACTGATACGCCGGATCAATTTCACACACACACTTTCACACTCAAACAAAAAAATTAACCGCGTTCAAATTCATGGAGATCAATTCCTTGTTTTGTATTTCATCTTTTTCAGTCCTATTCATAGGATATGTCTTAGCCTCACTATTTTAGTGAAGCTGGCGTCTTACACGTGAATTGGACTAGTCTTGGACACTGCGTACCACGCAGGGGTCATTTATGTTAACTAGGAATAGTTTGTTTTTGTTTCTAGTATAAATACCCCTCATGGCTCTCTATGAGGGGTGTGGATGTTCATTTGTAATTTTTCCTTTCTCTTTCTAATCTAATATTTTCTTCTTTATGTTTATCTCACCCTCTCTCTACTTTCTCTCAATAGAAAACATAATGACTTATTTATTGTTCTTTAATCAATCAAGACCCCCCGAAAAGGTGTTTTCGATCTTTGTCAACTGATATCAGAGCTAACCGGGGATGTTTTGTATTCGTGTGTTGTGTTGGTCGTGCTGTTTCAGCTTATTTACAGCTTATTGTTGCTTATTTTCGTGGGCTTATTCTAGACAAAAAGCCACAAATATGTTGTTTGTGGTGTGTGGTATAAATCTGTTCAACTTCCTTTTCTAGCTTTTTAATGAGTTTTTTTGGCTCTATTTTCTTTTCCAAAACATATTAAAGCTTATGTAGTTGAAAAGGCCATGGTCTGGTTGTGTTCTTTGGTGGTTATTCTTTGCCATATTTCGTCCTTATTTCTACTGTTTTCAAGCTTATTATGATGAAAAGCTTATTCGAGCTTATTTTATGGGCTGAACATTTTTTAAAGCTTATTTTTGGTCAAGGTATGAAAAGAATCTCAGATCCATAAATTTTGCTGACAATAACAGTTTTTTGTTGGTTATGTAAAAAGACAAGACAAGAAAAGGACGACAGTACTTTGTAGTTTTTTGTTCAATCGATCTATTGAAATCTTTGGAATCGATCTATTGGAACTCAGTGAGAACCGAACTACATAACCGAACTATATAACCGAACTACTAAACCGATCTATCAAAAACCTCAGTAGAAACTGATCTATCCATGCCACAACCCAAACCGAGTCAACTCGGTATTTACTGAGTTGACCATTTGAACCATGTAATTACCGAGTCTAAGGTCAAGAAAAAAGAACATAAATGAAAGAAAAGCAAGACTGACTCGATTCAAACCCCATCATACCAACATCAACAACAATCAATAGCATCAACAGCCTTAACAGATCTACACTATATCCCTTCATCACAATCAAATTCATCACTCTCAAATCCACAATCTAACCTAACATCATTACTTTCTATATCTACCCCATCTCATACAAACTCTTTCAAGACTCAAACGAAAACAAAAACATCAAACGATCTTAGAATATTTTTTTGTGTTACACATCAAATGGAATGACCTTAAAAGATCAAACACGAAAAAAATTAACATCATAGACCTTGACTCAACAATCACGTCGAAACCTACCTAAGACCCTCCATAGGATCTTGAAGCCGATAACCTTGATATTCTTCATTTGGGGGTACAAGTTAATCGAAAAGGGTTTTAAGTTTGAAGTTGTATTTAAAGTTGAGCTATTAACAGAGCATGTGGTGTTTTTGTCATTCGATTTATATTACTATGGACCAGTATGATTTGTGGTTGGGTGAAGATGTTATTGTGAATGAGAAGATGGGATGTAAAGTTTGGTAGGAGGATTATTCGGTGGTAGGCGGATGAAACGATGAATAAGATATTAGGGTTGGTTGGTTGCTAAATATTAAGGATAGTCAAACTTATATCCCAAATCTCAAAACACATGGACTAGCAAACCGAGTTTTACCATCTTGGGCCATGTGTTCTAAAACTTAGGCCGAGTATTATCTAGCTTTTTTGGTTGATTATTTTGAATATGGACTCATAACAGGTCGGGACTTAATTGAAAAATGTGGGCCGAGTATTCATGTATGTTGGGCTAGGATACATTAGCTAAAATTGGTTATGGTGTATATTAATTGGGTTGTTAAGTGGTGGTTATGTTAATGGATTGAGCCGGGTAGTAAAGCAATATTATGTCGGGTAATGTCTAAGTGATCGGGTTTAGTTACTTGAACGGACGTTTTTTATGGTATATTTTAAAGCCGATATCTGTTAACAATTTCCCCACATCAAAAATCATGAACAACAACACAACAAACACAATACATTACACTAAAACGATCCTTATCAAAATTCACCTTTACTCTTAATGGCTATTATTAATTTTAATGACTACGGGGTTTTTGTACGATGTTACTTATTTGGGATTAAAGTAGTATTTCACGGGGAGTGTACTTATTTCTTCTTCGGTTCTTTCTTTCTCCACAACAAATATGACTTGTGTTAGTGACGAAGACTTGGATATCTAGTTGCTTTTGTGATTCTTTCTTCCTATACCCACAAAGTAGCTATCACTTTAAGGAGTTACATTGTAGTACTCAGTGTCTCACGTAGTTGAGGATACTTCAAGTGGTGATGTATTTTTTGTATACTTTTGGGTGAGTATATGGTACTCAGAGATTTGCCTCTGTACCATTCCTTCGTCACACGAATAGTACAAGATTAAGTCACAAGTGAAGGATTATGCTTCAATCAGTGGTCATCGGTATTAGTCGACATAATAGATAAGGGGTTTTAGTTCATGTTGATCAAGAGAGAATTATTAAAGAGAGTACAATTCGACATCTTCTCACAGAGTATTGCCTATGCAATCACGGGTTATGAAGCTAAGTAAGTAGTTCCAGTTGGCTTATGATATACACATGTGTAGGATGATTCCTCAGTTAGTTACCATCCTGGAGGGAGAAATGTGTACATCCGGTACTTAGTTCTTTTTATGTTACCGTTTTGATGTTTCAGTTTCGACTACATAGCAGGATAAATTGCTTTCACTCGGGACTTAGTTGACTTTGGTGAAACAATTTAAATAGGTACATTCGGGACTTAACTGACTTTGATGTCACCGTTCAGACTACATAGAGGAACAAATTGCGTACACTTGGGACTTAATTGACTTTGATGTAGCAATTCATTTCTGCACTTTCCTAGAGGGAGAACGGTGCACTTTCGGGTCTTAATTGATTTTGGTGCTACATTTTTAACTTCGTAAAAGGATTAAAGTGTGTACTTCGGGTATTGAGCTAAATTCAAACAAGACTGGAATGCTTCCTAAGTGAGACGATGTTGATGATATCATCCCTCCCACAGTGTATCCTAAATGAGAAAGGAGGTCCTTAAGAAGACTAGTGTATTAATTCTTATCAGTCTTAGGGGTGTCTGTTTGGGAGGGAGCTGAAGATTTCAGCAGTATGTTCATCTACAACCTGAAGAAATAAAGTTGGAGTATTCAAGTAGATCGTCGAAGATATTCTCAGGGAATACTGGACTTTAGTCTTATCATTTTGCTTTATTTTTGCTTGTATGAAACATTGTAACCAATTCACATGTGACGCCATTTTGGAGGGAGATTGTTAGCCTTACTATTTTTGTGAAGCTGGCGTCTTACACGTAAATTGGACTAGTCTTAGACACTGCGTACCATGCAGGGGTCATTTATGTTAACTAGGAATAGTTTGTTTTTGTTTCTAGTATAAATACCCCTCATGGCTCTCCATGAGGTGTGGATGTTCATTTGTAATTTTTCCTTTCTTTTTCTAATCTAATATTTTCTTCTTTGTGTTCATCTCACCCTCTCTCTACTTTCTCTCACTAGAAAATATAATGACTTATCTATTATTCTTTGATCAACCAAGACCCCCCAAAAAGGTATTTTTGATCTTTGTCAATATGGCACCACTACCACCTAGGGCTCAAAGGCATTTGTGGCTTAGATACTAGGTAGAGGGATACACCGAGGAGATTGTACAGGATTTCGAGCAGAGACTGGACATGATTTTTGGTAGACATGTTAATCGGGTACATGTGTTGGATTTTGTTGGGTTGACCGAGGAGATAGGGGAGACTTTAGCTAATAGGTTAAGGATGGTTTATACTAGGATGAGGGACAGAAGTTGTTTAGTAGATATGCATGGAGGAGATTGTTTGAGATCCGAGGACCGTTGGTTCGGGAGTATATGCTTGAGTTCTTTAGTACTTGCAGGATGAGTGATACTGAGCTGAGGTTAGATGAGACTGACACATTATGTTTTCAATAAGGTAGAGCTAGGCGTAGGATGACTTGGAGGGAGTTTATTCTGGCTTTAGGTTTGCATTCTGCTGAGGAGATGGCAGATGATAGGATTTGAGGCATACTGGTTAGGGAGTACGAGAGAGATCCCCGATAAGGGGGATCTCAGGGATTACTAGACTGCGATTCCATCTGATAGGGACTTTCTGGGGGCTGCTCCCTCTTATACCTATATCAAAGACCATGTAAGGAGATTGTGCCATATGTTGATATCTTACAGCAATTCTGGTAGAGGTCAGGCACCTGAGAAGGTAACCACCACCGATCTCTTTTATTTGAGGAGCATGGACCAGGGGACGACGAACGTCCGTACATGTTGGCATAATATTTATTCAGACACGATGAGGGGAAGAAGAGTGGAGTTAGGTTGTCAAGGGGATACTTTATTGGGCGTCTTGCTGCTCACTTTAGCTTGGTTAGTAATGAGGGGCTGATAGGATTGACTGTTATTGCCCGTGAGCCCCCGATGATTGATATGGATGAGCTTGTTAAGCTCATCATCTGTGTTAGGCTTGATGATACTTGGGCTTGGGTAGCCCGGGACCAGAGAGGTAGCCGGTTGTTGCGGCTGGTGCCCCAAAGGTCGCTGAGGGTTCTCCCGATGTTGACGAGGGTGCTCAGGCTATTCCAGCACCCGTACAGGTACCTCAGCCACCTCCTGCGACCGCCCCGACTAGGACTATGGCACAAAGTTTAAGCAGATTAGAGGAGTATGTCCACAGCTTATGTGGTGACATGGGTGAGCAAAGAGAGGTGTTAGACAGTATGAGCCATGATTTTGCTAGATGCACCACATGGACGGTTACTTGTTTATCACTAATGATGGATCAGAGTTGGGTATGATACACGAGTTATATTGATACACGAGTTATATTGATACACGCATACCTTATCAGAGGTGCAAGGTCAGAAAGAGGACTCGAGAGGCCAACACTTCAGCAGCCCCACTTGATGAGGACCAGCTCGACCCCTGATCTCTCTCCCTTACTCTTTCGATTTTTATCTTTTGTGGACATGTACTGTATATTATTATCACGATGTATATAAACTTTATCTGCTTTTATCCTTTTGATGTATATTATGATATGACAATTTTTGGTTCACTTTTGTTAGATAGAATGAAGCATGGCAGTAAGTTCACCAAACATATTTGATTGATGTATTATGGACTCAAGATCAAAAATCAACCAATATTAAGAGCATGTGAAAGAATGATGAAAAGAGTAGTGTGAAGAGCTGAAGAAAGTCTAACTTAAAGACTTCGCTGTAAAGAAAAGTGCTTCCCGAGAGACAACCCGGACAGTTTTTTATTTATTTTATCGAGTATGTCTTCCCAAACATCAATACGGCGTATCCGCTCCATACCATACGGCGTATTGAATGTCTGGACGTTATCAGTCCTTTAATTTTTTTGCATTTAAAACATTATTGTCAGTTCTGTCTATACGGCGTATTCATCATATGATACGGCGTATTTGGCAGACTGGCCCGTATTTAGATACTTTCTACAGGTTTCAATACAGCGTATCAACTTCCTGTACAGTTTTTGTGTTTTCATTTTTTATTAACCGTAGAATACCTGAAATAGGATTGCATGGTTTTCTTATATTTTACACAGGACCTCGCTGGAAAGAAATCGACAATGTTGGTGAAGTATCCATAATCTGGAATCCTATGTGTGTTGTAGTTATGCTGGAATCCAGACGCATTTACAACACACATTCTTGCTCATAAACTTAACTTGAAGAATCATACCGAGCAAATATCAGGGGAGTTTCTCATTCTAATTCTTTTATTTCCCGTGTTTACTATTATTTTTATACAACGAGGGCGTTGTATAATTTAAGTGAGGGGATGAGAATTAGAACACAACTTGTCCTATTTTTCAGATTAATATGCTTAAATTATGCTTAAATTTAAAAAAAATTCAAGCATACTTTTATGAAATTACTAGTTACATAACCTGCATACAAAACCCTTATTAGATATTGTGAGAATTTAGCCTTATCCGTTTCCGAATATTTACCCAAAATCCCATAAAAATATGAGTGTGCTGGTGATGTTGTAGACTTTAGAACTTGGCTTGATATATCTATTCGACACCACAATAATGAGTACTATGAATTTAGATGGAGTAACTTGTTTAAATTGGTAAATTTCTAGGATTACACCCAAAAACACTATATATATTGTGTTATTAACTAACCACACTGGTTAGTTAACCCTTGTATAAACCCTTTGTTTACTCTAATTTTAAGAGTAAGAGTCCTCTAGAAAAACCTGTTTAACCATTCCTGTTTTCACCAACTATTTGTTTCGTTACACCTTTACACCTTAGCCTACCCTGTTAGATTAGGTCCATTTATTAGTTGCTAGTTGCTTTAGTGTAAAGTATGTATTTCTTGTGTTTTGTGTCATTTTCTATCTCTGGTATGGTTGGAAAATTGCACATTGCAATTGGGAATGTAAAAGTAGTTAAACTCATATATTTTTACTACTTTCACAATTATTGGTGTATCCGAGTATGAAAAATTATGAAAGAATTATAGAAGAAATTATCCGGAGTTATTATGACTGTGAAAATGGTGAAATTAGATAGAGATTCGTAGTGTATTGTTTATAAAAAAATCGATAAATTAGAAAACTGCTACAAAAAAGAGAAGGAAATTATGGAGATAGTCGGTTCGTTAAATCTTAAACCTATGGTATTATCTGAAGGATCGATTATTCGTTGATACATGTTATAAATCAACGATGTAAAGTTTTGTATAAAGTGGTAGGTATCGCCACTTGATTTTGTAAAAGTATGTATAGTATGGATGATTAGGAAGTTGACCGTTACGGGCACGCCAACTAAGGTTATTTTTGTTGATCTATGATCAAGACGTTTGTGTATATATTTATGTGTCTTTATCATGGGAATGGTCGGGAAAGTATCTAGCAACTTGTGCCTTATTTGTTTGGACTTAATCTATTTGTTTTGTATATTTTTATTTAACAACAATTATTTCCCTTTCCTAATCTCTATCCTTAGGTATTACTCGAATGAGGATGCGAGCAATCATATGTGTATATTCCGTCATACGGCCATGTATGTGTGATTTTGTCCGCCTTGTTGTTTTATTACTTTTGGAGAAAGGATTAGAAGATCCATATCCTATATCACTTTTCGTCATAACCCTTGGTTTTACTCGAGTAAGGGAATTGAATGCAATCATGTATGTCTATTCCATCGTTATGGATGTGTATATGTGGTTTATCGCCCTTGCTGGTTTATGACTTTTGATAAAGACTACTAGTCCTATTCTTTAGCTTATTCGAGTTAAGGTTCAAATGCAGTCATATGTGTCTATCCCATCATTATGGGTGTGTATGTGTGATTTTGTCACCTTTTTTGGAATATTGGTATCGGTAGATATTAGAAAGAGTAATCAAACCCTTTAAGCCTTTTAAACCCAATTTACCTTTATAAACTTGTTACTCATAGTGGTAGAGATGTGTATCCTTGCCAAGCATATGATAGAATACTCGTCATGACCTAGCAATTGAGCGAATTAGTTACATGTTACCACAAAGATTACTCGAGTGATTTGAGTGTTTTCATCTACCTGTTTCGTGAGGTGTTTGGATGTGTACTGGTAATTGAACGAATGAATGCTTAACAAAAAAAAAATCCTTAGGGATACATTTTTATAAATTTCTAAAGGCTACTTGAGGACAAGTAGGATTCAAGTGAAGGGATATTTGATGACATCAAATAACATCACTTTTATAACATCATTTATCCTATGTAAATTACCTATTTTATATAATTATAGCAAGAATTGATACTTAATCATTTATATTTGAGAATTGTAGTAATTATGGAGTACTTTGTGAAGATTATCTAAAAGGCGCGCATTCTGGAGTTTAAACGAAGAAATCTGAAGAATACTATTCTGACATCCAATACGCCGTATCCATCAAGGAAGATACGGCGTATCTGTGCCTACACTTCACAAGAAACCACGAAGACCTATACGTCGTATCCAGAAGACTTCTATACGCCGTATCCAAGATATAGTAATAAAATATTCTGAAAGATTCTGAACGTGGTCCCTACTCCAAGAAACTTCCAATACGCCGTATTGACTTCAACCAATACGACGTATCGACCAAATTCCAGACAGTATAAATAGAAAACCTAAAAACGAGTTTTAGGTGTGCCTGATCATATTTTCGATACCATAACCACAAAGGTCGATTTTCAGAAGACAAGAAGAGCATAAGAGGTCAAGCAAAGCTACTAATTCCATAGGAAACACCTTGTAATCCATATACTCTTTTAATCATTCGATTTTTGGTATCAGTCGTTTAACTCGGCTAGTTTACCTTGGTAGATTAATTATTCCTGTATTAATTACAATGGTTAAAGGCTAATACCCTTGGGTATTAACCATGATTATAAAGATTTAAATGTTTGGTTTGTTTATATCGATTGCTTAATTTATCGTTGATCGTTGTTTATGTTTATCAATTTATACTTGTTTACGTGTTTTTGTATGCGATCTATCATTCAATTAGATCTAGTGATACCAACCAAGTTAGCTAGATGCCGGGATGACTCTCCATATAGCGATTTATATGTCTATAATAATAGGATCACAAATAATGCCCTATCTTTACCTTTGCTTTATGTGAACAAGTTGTACTAGCAGGTGACCTAAGATCAACAAATAACGTACTAATTCCATTGGTAAAGACTCGGACAGTGGACTACTAGTATATAAAGAGCCATTAAGTAGTAAGTGAGTGAAGTCTCCATGAGCTAGGGTTTAATAACATCACCATTATTAATCTCCTAAGATAGATTATAATCAGCGAATAGGATGCTTTATGCGGATGTGTTTAATTGTGACAGAATTCTACGTGTCTAGGTTTTAGGAAGAAGTACCGCCTAAATCTTGGAATGATATGCCGCCTCGCGATAAACACTCATTGCACTAAATAAACAAACCAACGTTTTAATTGGATTAATCATGGTAAATACAGTTTTCTTATATTTGGCTAGACCGCTCTTTTATCTTTTGATTATCTGCTTGCGTGTGTTATTGTGTTTTAAATTGATCTAAATTACCATAAAACCTGTGCCAGTCCAGACTAAAAACCTCCCATTATTCGTTAGAATTAGGATTAACATAGGTTTAGCATAGGTTTAACATAGATTAGAATTAACATAGTTTAAATTAACTTAACTTAGTTAACCAAAATATTGATAGAACTATAGATTAACGCTCTCGCTCTTAGTGATCGACACCCTACTTACCAACAAAGCTACATCTGATCGGGTACACTGCCCATTAAAGTGTTGTTTTAGGTTAAGTCGGCAAAATATAAATGTAAAACTTGATAACTAAAATAACAACATACACGACGACACATCAGGGACACCCACCATCAACGAGTCTTTATGCAAATAAGGGAGAACTCGGTAGTATGAACGACCGAGTTGTGGAGGCGTGCTTGTGTGTGCATGGGTGGGTGTGTGTGATTTTGGTTTTTGTGAGCCATATTTGTGCTTAAGCAGACTATGTTTTGGTGGTAATGTTAGTTGTGTTATTACACTATATTTTCCATAATGTTGCTTGCGGAGAGAGAAAATGAGTTTATGACACAATCACACAATTAATAATTTCATTCATTTTTCAATTAAGCGTTCTCTAGCTTCTTTAAAAGTTGTTTATTCTTTGGTAGCTCAACACATGTACTCTTTACCACTTATGCATTTATAGCACAAGAATTTAGTACTCAAGATGCGTTATATACTCATCATCAAGACATCACATGATTCATGAGCTTTTGCTCATGAAGCTATATTCATTATTAGAGATTAGAATTCAAAACAAAATTAAGATAATGCATCGACAAGAATGTCAAAACATAAAGAATTTATAATATCTTATTTAGTTTTATGTAAACCCTTAGCAATAATATTATGAACCACAAGATCTATAGAATAGCGTATACTATTCTCATTATTAGCTTTTAACGAACCCCACAACCATATTCTTCAATCCGCATTAAATATGGGCCATTCATTAAAGATAAAAATATATGAAACCTATATGAAGTTTTACCATGAGGAGATTGTATCTATTAAGCAAATATAAGTTCGATTAAGATTGGCTTTTCCGAAGTATAAAAAACAAGCATGACATCATTCTGAACATAGAGCCTATAGAAATCCAAAAAAAGACTTGTCAGTGCTGAAGTGACGGTCAGTTGTGTCATTCTTTATTATCACTCCTAGAGGGCGTTTTTTATTTAATGAGTGAGCCCAAACATTTGTTTCATCTTAATAAGGAGGTTCACCAAAACATCTTTCGAAATTAAGTAGCTAACCTAAACATATCTCCAACACTTAAGGTTCGTCCTAACGGTGATGACGTTTTTTACAATATTAGTTTAGGATTTTAATAATTTCTGTAATGTTTACGTTTATATTTTGTACGTTTATGTTTGTAATTAATTTAGGTATGAATATAAGTTTTAGTTTTTATAGATGGAAAAAAATGGGTTGAAATATGAGAATGTGTAATCATGTGAGAGAGTTAGAGAAAGTAAATATAAAGAGAAAGTTAATGTCGCGAAAATTGAAATAAGGTGACCATCAAGAATAATCTAACAAGTGATGAGGACATAGTCAAACACGAAAGATGTTATCATACACTGGCGAGTCATGACTTATGAGACAAGATTTCGCTACGTTGTTATCATGTGGCTAGAACCAATCCACCTAGTGAACTAGGGAATTGCTAAAGTTATTGGATAAATATACATCGTTGAATAGTTTTAATTTAGAGCATTGATATTTATGTTTACATAATAGACTTAAAATTAGACCTAATTCATTCATTTCATATTAAGTGTATTACATTCGTTTTTTTTTATACTTTTTCACCAATCACTTTTTAAAATACACCAATCAAATCTTTAGGTGCATATTTAAATTCATGTAGTAGACATATTATTTTTCTTTAATTTATGCTTTTTTTCTTTTAGTTAAAAACCCGAAAATGACACCGCTATTTGGATGTTTAGAACGGACGGTTTTCCACATATCTGATAAAAAAAAAATTCATATTTTTACACACCAACAATCCAATCATGACTAAATAAACGCCCCGTGTAACACCGACATCTAATATCACATTTTTACACACCCTCAAAAACCACCGTATATCCGTCGTCTAACCCTAACAAACATGCACCTCCGACCACCATCAAACAACCCTAACAAATCACCACAATCCACCCGGCGTTCACCATCACCAACTCCAAAAGCCTCAGACGCATTACCGTTACCGTTATACCTAACAAACATCATATTCTTCACTTTGTTCTTCTCCGTTGCTTATTTCCTTCTTCACCGTTGGCGTGATAAAATCCGTTCTTCTACTCCTTTGCACGTCATCACCGTTACCGAACTCGTTGCTATCGCCTCACTAATTGCCTCCTTTATTTATCTCTTAGGCTTCTTTGGTATTAGTTTTGTTCAGTCTTTTATTTCTAAAGTTGACGACGTCACTTTTGCTGATGATGACGTCATCACATCACCAAACCCTAACTTACACCACCATACGGACCATAAGTTAGACAAGGTATCAGATGAGGAGATTGTGAAATCTGTCGTTGACGGTTCGATATCCTCGTATTCCTTAGAGGAGAAGTTGGGAGATTGTCGTAGAGCGGCTGCGATAAGGCGCGAGGCTGTGGAGAGGAAGTCTGGGAAGAAGGTGTCAGGGTTAGGGTTTGAAGGATTTGATTACGAGGCGATATTGGGTCAGTGTTGTGAAATGCCTATAGGTTATGTGCAAGTGCCTGTGGGGGTAGTGGGGCCGTTGTTGTTGAATGGTGGGGAGTTTATGGTGCCCATGGCGACTACCGAAGGGTGTTTGGTTGCGAGTACTAATAGAGGGTGTAAGGCGATTTATGCTTCAGGTGGGGCGACTGCGGTTTTGTTGAAAGATGGGATGAGTAGGGCGCCGGTTGTGAGGTTTGGGAGTGCTGCAAGGGCTGCTTGTCTTAAGTTTTTCATGGAGGATCCGATTAATTTCGATACGTTGAGCATCGTTTTCAATAAGTATGGTTCTCTTTTTTTATAGCAAACTGTCTGTATTATATAAGATGGAAAATAATATTTTAGATTTCTCGATTTTGGAAACGAATTACGATAATATGAAAAAAAGCGCTTCAATTCTGCCAAGGTTAGGTTTGAAAGTTATTTATATTTCATGTTGTATGCACTGAAGTAGGTTTTGCCTTTAGGCTAAATAATAGAACCTTATGAAATCAGCATTGAAATGACAAAAAAATTGTTGGCACATGTAGTTTTGGACTTATTTATATGATTTTGACAGGACTTTGGTAACGGGATTACTTAAATTTAGTAAATGATGTGATGTGATGTGATGCTTACTTTGTTTTGTTGCGGTCTCGTGATATTTTTAAATTTAGGTTGGTTTGTTTTTAGATGGATACCGTTTCTCGGTAGGGTTACTATACACTTGGTTTATAAATGGTCTTGATTAAAATTATGTTGTATTATACCAGATCGAGCAGATTTGCTAGGCTTCAAAGTATACAATGCTCAATTGCTGGCAAAAATCTATATATCAGATTTACTTGCAGCACTGGTGATGCCATGGGGATGAATATGGTGTCTAAAGGCGTCCAAAATGTTTTGGATTTTCTTCAAATTGATTTTCCAGACATGGATGTGATTGGTATATCTGGTGAGTTTGTGGCTCTTTCAAACTTCTATGTTTCAGGAAAGATTCCATAGTTTTCCTGAATTGTTGATTATGTGGTTGTAACATGTGTTTCTTAATGGTTAAGGGAACTTTTGCTCGGATAAAAAGCCTGCAGCCGTGAATTGGATTGAAGGGCGTGGGAAGTCTGTTGTTTGTGAGTCGGTCATCACTGAGGATGTGGTGAAGAAGGTGCTAAAAACAACTGTGCCTGCCCTTGTAGAGCTTAACATGCTTAAGAACCTTGCTGGTTCAGCTGTTGCAGGTTCTCTTGGAGGTTTTAATGCTCATGCTGCCAATGTCGTTTCGGCCATCTTCATAGCCACTGGTCAGGACCCTGCCCAAAACATTGAGAGTTCTCACTGTATTACTATGATGGAGGCTGTCAATGGTGGAAGAGACCTACACGTGTCTGTTACCATGCCTGCCATTGAGGTATTGATCATTTCACAGCCTCTTTCTTTCCATAGCATGTCTATTGAGTTATTAATTTCATGATCAATGGGTGAACGGGTCAATTTTCGTTTTGTTATTGCCTTTAATGGGTCAAATGGTTAAACCTGCAAGAATGTGTTAATTTGGAAACGGTTTGAAGAACACGTCTAAAGTCACCTAAAATATATAGAAATGCAGAAAGAGAAAATTTTGCAATTATCATGGGACAGGAGGGAATAGTCATTATGTGGTTCTAATTGGTAGTTTGTGAGTTTCTTGCAGGTCGGAACGGTGGGAGGTGGGACTCAACTAGCATCGCAATCGGCTTGCTTGAACTTACTTGGAGTGAAGGGTGCAAGCAAAGAGTCGCCAGGATCCAATGCAAGGCTCTTGGCAACAATAGTAGCAGGTTCAGTTTTGGCTGGTGAACTGTCTTTGATGTCGGCTATTTCAGCTGGGCAGCTTGTTAAGAGCCACATGAAATACAATAGATCAAACCGGGATATGGCAGCAGTCGCATCTTAGTTGATTAAATGATAAAACCGCCTCTAAATTAAAGACTTCAGTTCTGGCAGATAGTCGAAGTTGAAAATAGCTGTAAAGACCACAACCATGTGAAGTGATCTCTTGAGCCATACTGACCATTTTCCCCACACAGTTGAATTCCTTGGGCCAGTTATGAACCTGTGTCCACATATTATGTGTTTGGTAACTGCAATTGTGTTTCTATCTGGGGGTGTATTTTGAGATAGAATAATGAGGGTGTTCTTGCTTTTTTGTTAAATTATGTAGACATTACAGGGCAGGTATGGGTTATGGGTTATACAAGTTATTTGGTTACGCAACAAATGTGTTGGTCTTTGAACATTTGAAGTTTTTTTGTCAGCTAAAACATTTGAAGGTCATGAATCAAGTATATCCATGTGTTCTTGATATGTGATCATATGGTTCTCACGTGCTTAGCAAATGAGTTAACGAAAGTCAAAGAAGCAAGAAAAGAGCCTAACGGCTTTTTCCGCCAAAATAACTGTTTCCATTCCTTGTACTAGTTGGATACCCGCGCATAGCGGCGGCGATAAAAATTGCTAACCCAACTCGCTTCTTAATTCCCTACCCGCTTAGAGAATTCGTGTGTTTGGGTTTCCGTAGCTTTCCCGCAACATCATATTAACATCATTCTCGATTGTATAAAGACTCACACACTCTCTTACCCATCAAACATTGTCTCCAAAAGCATATATCTTTTACGAATCAAGTTTGTATTCAAATTAAAGTTAAAGTTGTTAAAAAAATTCAAAATAAACCCACTAAAAATGTGAAAAGCTAAAAATTTATAAAAATATATGAAAATGAATGTTGAATTAAAGATCACGAAATTTTAGAAAATATGGTGAAATTAAATCATAAAATAAATAAATAGATAAAAAGATATGTCAAATTGAAAATAAAAGTGATTTTTTAATTAAGAAGTGACACATGTCACTCTATGATGTGATTTTCTAAAATAAGATGAATGGTCAAGATTGCACCTCCTTATCTTAATTTTTAATAGGACCCACATTGTAAATGCTTTATATAATAGTATAGATAAAAACCCAATTGAGTCAGCTTGTTAATCGTAAACATCTTTTCTCTCTTGTAAACGCTTACATCTATCAACAACATATCACTCGTTTAACTAATTCGAAATTATGCTCTTAATTCTTGAATTTCCAGTTAATGGAATCGTTCTTTATTTCATTGATTGATTTTTCAAAATTATGTTCTTAATTCTTGAATTTCGGGTTAATTGAATTGTTCTTTATTTCATGAGTAAATTGCAAAAATGGTCCTTGTGGTTTGGACAAATTGCTGATTTGGTCCGTCGAATTTTGAAATTGCAAAAACAGTCCGTATTTTGAAGGTTTGGTTTCACTTTTGATCCTTGGTCAACCTAAAATGACTAAAATACCCCTCTGTTTTTTTACAAAGGAGCGGGATCCGCCCAAGAACGACCTTTCGGTGGTACGGGAGGCACGGACTCCGCCCGTTAAGAGGGGTATTTTAGTCATTTTAGTTCGACCAAGGACCAAAAGTGAAATCAAACATTCAAAATACGGACTGTTTTTGCAATTTTGAAATTCGACGGACCAAATCTGCAATTTGGCCAAACCATAAGGACCAACTTTGCAATTTACTCTTATTTCATTGATTGATTTTTGGAAGAACGTATCATTTGGTATCAAAGCCACATCTTCATTCTTGTGTTACAAATCCACCTATTCATTTATAAATACCATCAAGAACTTTTACAGATCACCCATTTTCATTTTTTCCTTTTCCCAATCCAAAGTACGTCCCAAGGTCTTGATCAGATCTTGGTAAGATGCCGAATCAAACAAGGTCTAGTGCAATTGTTGATGAGGAAACTAGAGAAAGTTAGAGGTATACAAGTGCAGTGTTAATGAGAGAAGAATTGGAGAAGATGAGGGCTGAAATGAGGAATGTAGCTATAACTGACAATGGTTGTGCAATGGTGAGAAAAGCAGGTGAAGTTTAGAGGAGAATGCAAAACATGCAATTTAGTAGGGTCATTAAGATTGAGTTTACAAAATTTTGGGTGAAGACGTGAGAGGATGAGTGTTTAGGTGGACAATGTATCATATAAAAATAAGGTAAATTTGATTTCAGCAAATCCTTATGATCTTGCATTAATGTAACATAGACTGTTTGTGAGGATAATAGAGAGGATAAATGTAGCTTGGCAGTTGAACGCGTAATCTAATATATCGTGAACGTGAGGTTGTCGAAGCACGTTTGTTGGCCGACTATTTTGATGATAGTCGAAAGTATTTCTACTTATACTTCCGATCCTCTTCCCAAACATTTTAATTTCTTTAAAGTCCGACCCGATGCTATGGGTCAAATGAGTTTCAGTGTTATTATGAAATGCTCTTCACCATACGCCAATTGGCATACGAAACATTATCTGATAAATTTGATGAATGTTTACAAATTGGTAAAGATAGCGCACGCGATTGTCTAAATAAATTTACTAAGTGCATTATTGATTTATACACGCCTGAGTTTTTAAGAAAACTAGACTTTAAGGCCATTCAAAGTTTATATGAGGGTTCATGAATTTTCAGAAATGCTTGAAAACATTAATTATATGTATTGAGAATGGAAAAACTGTTCGAAAGACCGAAAGCATGGCACGGGCAATTGGTAAGAGGTGATAAAAAATATCCAACTATAATGCTTGAAGCTGTTGCGTCTTACGAATTTTGGATTTGACATGCATTTTTTGAGGTGGCGGGTGCGAATAATGATCATGACGTTTTAAGTTATTCTTCGTTATTCAACGACCTTAATGATGACATCGCCCCTGCGGCTCCGTTTGAAAAAGAGCATTACCTAGTCGACGAGATTTACCCACAGTGGGCAACTTTTATCAAATCATTTACGATGGCACGAGACGAGAAGCATAGATTCTGTAAAAAAGCGAGAAGAAAGTGTATGAAATGATGTCGAACGAGCTTTTGGTGTCCTCCCAAGACGTTGGGGAATTATACAACAACCGGTGCGTCAATACACTGTCAACAAACTACGAAGAATCATGTACACTCGCATCATATTGCATAACATGATTTTGAAAGATCAAAAATTGTGACACGTAGAATTAACGAATTGTATATTAGTCCGCAACAAAGTATACAACGTACTTAGATCGAGAGATGCGTGTACAACATAGAAAAGCCAAATAATTATGTTATGGATATACACACTAAACTCTTCAATTAAGTATTATGAAGCATCTTTTTCAGTGACATCAACAACAAAATTAATATTGATAATTTGATGTATTATATATATTTTCATATTTTTAAAAGAAAGTTATATTTTTTTAGTTTTCGTATTGTATTTTTTATTTTTATTTGAATGAATGTGAAATTCGTTGATTTGAAAAACAATTAATAATAAAATAATGAGACCCAAAATGATGGTTTTGGCTTGAGTGATTAATGAACCGAGGCGAATTTATGCATTGTTAGGCGGTGCCCAGGAACCATCTTGGACGACAAAATCTTTTGGAAACGATATATAATTTTTTATACGAACTACCTTAGTAATTGATGTGTCGTTGTGTGGTGTATATTTTATTGTTTCAAGTTTTAAATTTATATTTTGCCGACTCAACAAAAAACAACACTTTAAAGGGCAGTGTACCCGATCGGTAGTAGTTTCGTGGTAAGTAGGGTATCGATCACTGAGAGCGAGGTTAAATCTATCAATTTAATTAATATCTTGGTTATCTAATGTATGTTAATTCTATTCTAATCATATGTTAAACCTATGTCAGTCTAAATCCTAATTCTAACGGGAAAATGGGGGTTTTCAGCCTGAGAGACTGACACGGTTTGGTTGGTGACTACAATCAATTCAAGACACTGTTACCCACGCAAGCTAATAGACAAAAGATATTAGAGCGGTCGAACCTTATATAAGAAAACTGTATTAACCATTATTAATCCGATTAGAACGTTGGTTTGTTTATTAAGTGCAATGATTTCTTCTCTCGAGGTGGCATATCATTCTTAAGACTTAGGCGTTACATCATCCTAAGACCTAGACATATTAATTCTGTCACAATTAAAGCATCCGCATAAAGCATCCTTATTTGCTGATTATAATCTATCTTAGGGATTAAAGCAATGGTGATCTTGTTAAACCCTAGCTCATAGAGACTTTACCCACTTACCGCTTAATGGCAATCTATACACTAGTAGTCCACTTGTCCAACTATCCAATGGAATCA